>APFE030208362.1:0-39302 GCA_000404065.3 Pinus taeda
ACATTAAGATCATTTTTCTAGGCCTTAAGTTAAATAACACTCACGACATACCTCAAAATAACTCATATTTAAGCCCTCCTTTTTCCATCACATCATTTCACTTTGCATTTGCATACTAAACTAATACTTTCACATTAAAGTTTTACTTCCAAGCATAAGCTTGGTCAATAGAAGCATTGAGGAATCAAAATTAGAGCAGGCATCTAACTAAAATTAACCAAGTCCCTGCATTTCACACAGTTTTAAGTTTTGCATTTGCATATAAGATAGTTGAATCATTTAGCAACAGTTCCCCATCCATTACTTGGCCTTTATTTCATTCGCAAGATAGTTTACTCCACAAGGCATTGGTATCATTTTCCTCAAATCAAATTGAATCCTTCAAAATCTTGCACAATCTAAACAAGTATTGATTGCTTAATTGTGTCTCCCAGATTGGTTGGTTCCCAATTAATCTTCCCTCATTCCATTTGCATAGGGTCTACCCCCCGTAGTCTGCTATCGGGAGATAACTCAAACGAAGAGATTGGGGATCAGGGTGACAGCCCCTGATCTAAGTCGTTGTCGCAGTGCCTAGGAATTACGTGCAACAACAACCCCTAATATTAATGTTGCTCTCAATAACATGAAACACTTACGAAAAAATCTTGTTGAGTGCCTTATTTTGATCCTCGATTTCCCAAGTCTATGTCTTCAATCATTTTCTAATTGTTTCCTCTTCCATGAGATCATTAGGGGTATAATTCACTAAAACTTTGTAGTTGGAGGTAACTCAGTGGGAACTTTACTTGAGATTACTAACCATATTCTTTAGCATTAAGCATTCAACTTCTAAAAGTTGGATTTTTCATTTTGGTTGCATAAGGGTGTCCACGACCATTGCATTTTGGGATATGCATTGAGGTTTTTAATTATGCGCCTTAGTTGTCACCAAGAATATAGATATCTTGTTACCATTGATAAAAATATTCATGCTAGCACAATATTGAATGAATTTCTTGAATTTACATGTAATCCATATTCTAAATCTTCCACATATGCCCAAAGAGTAGACATTAAATGCCTAAAAAAATAATTCCAATATGGTGGGCTACACCTTTTCAATAATAAGCACAATGAGTATTCATGAACAAGTCAAAATGCCAACCCACGAGAGAAAATACACCACAGATCAAAGATAACATACCACATATAGGAGAACAAACTAGTTGTTGGCAACCAATCCAAGTTTCTTGTAAACTTTTTATTCCACTTGAGCATCCCATACCACTCAAGAAGCTTATTCATCATGCAACACCGTCTGACCTTCCTAGTTGGGCATGACCATCAACCACTTGTGTTACTAGGAATATGCCTAATCAACATAACCAAAACCAAGCTAGGAACCTTCAATTGTGTGAAATGTCACCGTGCAAGTTTCACCATATGAAATGTTTGCATCATCACCAACCAACCATACACAACCTATTGTCACCTCCCTCCAATGTAAGACCATGTTATCATCCATCTAAATTGATATGTGATACTCAATTAAGATCATGCCCCTCCATCATTAAGTGTTCACATATCCTTAATGTATTGATCAACAAAGTTTCCTTACCATGGACAACACACAATTTATCACAAATTTCCAAGTCGCACCATCCTCCATTGAAGCCCACTATGTAACACCTTATTGGTCTTCCATCCTATGTGACAAGACATCCTTAGTTCTCTTATCCTACATGATAGTATATCATCTTAATTGTCTCATAAGTCACCAAAACTATATCACTAAGGCTACCAAATCTGAAGAATGGTACTTGGGTCCACCTTAAGGTAAAGGGGCTTGCAATTGTTAGGAAACTCTCATATAAAAGGGGGAAGCTTGAAAAATGCCAAGTCAATGCAAGTTGTTAGTCATTCACCAAGAGTGTAAAGGAGCCTATGATTGTGTAGTTCAAGGGTAGCACATTCGAGTGAACTACATTGGCTAAGTGAGAAGAAAAAGAAGATAGGACTTGCAAGAGGTAGGCATGTGGTTGCTTCAAGGGTTAGATTGTGCACATCTATTGGATAATATGAAGAAGGCAATATTTCCTTAGATTCATTATACATTTGTAGGAGAGTTTCAGGCATGAGGCTACAACTCTCTCATTGTATATTTGCGACATTCTTCATATAATAAAGTTAAGGCATCTACCTTGGATGCCACATATATATGTTTGTTGTGGACTCTTTATGATTGTTGGATACAACTCCTTACATTATTGTACATTGGCCAAGAGTATTGCTAGGATTTCTTAGAGGCCATAGTTGAAAGTATGCTTACTTAGTTGCATTGGACATATTGTAGGTTAAGGAAAAGTTATGGGCAAACCTTAAGTAAAGCGGCATTGTTTAGTTGTAATAGGTGCACGTTAGCCAAGCCCCTACAATGGAGGCAAGAGAGTGTTGCATGACGTCAACTACTAAAACAAACTTCGGAAAAACTCAAGTTTGCAACAACAAAAAATTCAAGTAGACTACAGGTCCATAACGTTTCCCTTCTTGAAATCGTTCAAAACTTGGAAAATGGAATTCAAAGCCTCCCTCAACAAGAGTCTAATTAGATTTAAATGGAATAACTGAAGAGCCTTATTTTCAATGTTGTGAACCAGGGGTTCCAAACAACTACCAACACACAAAACAAGAAGAACAACGCTCCAAACAAACACCAAAACATAGCACCTAACCAAGATAGTAACCATGAGAGACTAATCCAAAACCACTAAGAAAATACAAAGAATTGTCTATAGAGTTCAAAAGTGAACGCTTCCCAAAATTCCAGTTGAACCAGAGTCGACCATCACCGATTCTCCTTGTTGGACAAAGCATTTGTGCTCTAATCCATAAGCCCACATTTTCCCTCCTACATATACACTCTACAAGGTTCAATTTATTGGCTAAACATAAACTATAGCATGTGTGGCAATGTCGTAAGGGTGATGCACATTGAATCCTACCTCCATCTAGTTATACTATGACAGTGTGGATGTCTTGACATATTTTGCTTAATGAGCTTGATATGTGGCACTCTGCATAGTTGATATTAGACATGAACCAAGAGGATAACTTGGAAATAAATTCCCTTTTTTCCTTAGCCTCCCCTCATTCAATCTAAAGACTTTATTGGCAAGGGTGTACTATTTAGACCCCTTAGCAAATGGAAAAATGTGATATCATTAAACTAAAGAGTATCCTCTTTTATTCTGGCAATGAAGTAGGCTACCTTACTATCAACTAAGATTTTATGATTGTTTATGAGATTAATAATTATATTTGAATTACCACTAAAAATCATTATCCTCACTCTAGTCATATTTATAGAAATAAGTCACTCCACAAGAAAATATGCTCAATTTTGAGTTGTAAGTGGTTGTCCCTTAAACTATTTATAAGATAGATTTCATTTCTCACATATATAAATGATGAGCCATTACACTTGCCACCAATGTATGATTTCACTTTTAATAAAACCTTATATTATAATTAATAAATTCAGTAAATTCACGTGATTAAAAAATAACATTAAAATATAATTTATAAAAAGAAATTTCATTTTATTATAATTATTTAATAAAAATATTTAAATATAAAATTAAACAACATAAATAAAATGAACGTTATCATTTTAAAAATATTAATTAATTTTTTATTAAAATCCTTAAATAATCTAATTTCAATTTTTAATTTCCAATAATTAATTTTAAATATTAAAACTCTAATTAATATAAATAATAAATTAAAAATCCCATAAATTTCATCTAATAAATATAAATTTATGAATATGAATATTTATATATATAATTAAAAAATTATAAAATAAATATCATTAATTTATAAATATTAAATTAATAACAGTAAAATAAAATATTAATAATTATAAATATAATATTTATAAATTTACACTTATAATTAGGTATAAACCTAAAGTGCAGCAGCCTCTTGGACCTATGGGACCATGGCATAGACATGTGAGTCTGTATCTTTATATTCCTGCTCCCATGAATTTGAGGCCCCTCTTTGTGCCATTTTTCTGACAAAATTTTCAGGCTGGAACAAATGCTAGCTCATTCTCAAATCAGAAGTGAATGCACACATGGGTTCCACTATGGTGTTATGACCATTTCTAACGATCTGACCCAACTTTCCGAGTCGCAAGGATGATCTGTTTGATCAGCTTCTCTGGGGAGCTTTGTGCATCTCTTGGCTATTCCCAATCCTTCATTTCAATGCAAGTAAAAATTGAAAATCACCCCATGCCTACAAAACATGGAAGCTATTGGCCGATAACCATCTCGGAACAGGGTATTATAATATCCCGTGGCCATGTTAATGTAATAAAGGCTAATTGTGCTGCGCTCGAAGTCATGTTACTGTAACAAAGACTAATTATGCTAAGTTGGCATAGCCATTAAAAGCCTGTATTTGCACAAGATCACATGGAAGAGCAGGATAGGTGAAACAACACACTAGTTTAATTCAGATTTTGCCTGCTACATTCATATTTTGTCTGCTCTACAAAAAGGTGTGCTTTAGGCCTAATTATGCATGAATGCAGCATCCTCTTGGACCAATGGGACCATGGCATAGACAAATGAGTCTGTATCTCTATGTTCTTGCTCCTATGAATTTGAGGCCCCTCCTTGTGCTATTTTTCCAACAAATGAGACGAATAACCTCCAATTTTCAGGTTGTAACAAATGCTGGCTCATTCTCAAATAAGTGAATGCACACATGGCTTCCACTGTGGTGTTGTGACCATCTTCTGGCAGTCGGAGATTGGCATTTCTAACGATCTGATAGTATGCATCTTGATCAAATCTGGGAATAGCATTCTCCCCGGCTAGAGTGATCCTTTAAACCTTCATCAACATTTCAACCATTTCTGTTGAAAATAGATTCCATTATCTGAACGAAGACTACATTAAACAAGCAAACTATGGAAATCAAATATATCTCGTGCCATATATTTAACCTAAATGCATACTGCACCTGGTAACAAGCTTCCTTAAACTAAAAAAAAATAACTAGTTAGGCTTGCTGTATATGGAGCAGTTGCAGAGCTTACAACTAGAAAACAAGACTGTAAACTTAAAACAAAAGTGAAAGAAGGCTACATTAAACAAGCAAACCATGGAATTCAAATGTATCTCCTGGCATATTAACCTTAATTCACACTGCACCTGGTAACAAGCTTCCTTAAACTAACACGAAATAACTCGTTAGGCTTCTGTATATGGAGCAGTTGCATGGTTTACAACTAGAAAACAAGACTATGAACTTAAAACAAACAATAGAACAAGACCCATTAAACCCTTGTTACCAAAGACAACCATTTGAGTCTTGACCATGTAAGATAGTACACTCATAATGTAAATAAATTGTAATGGTCTGTTCCCTCTCTTGAGTGTGCCCAATAGCTATGGTTAATTTCAAAATCCTTGAAAAAGTAGGGTCTGTATGTAGCCTTCCGATTGACAAGCTCGCATCTACAAAAATGAGAAGCACAAATTAACTAGTTTGGATATCCTATTTGTTTTGATGGCAGGTTACTTGCGTTTTCATGAATCAAATCTTCTGACACAATAATGCCAGATCAACCCAAAGTTACATACTTTTGCTGTATCTACTTTTGTTTTTAGCACTTCTATAAAAATGGAACCGAATGACGGACGTGATGCTACTGAACTGTAGATTTATAAAGCTGATTTCACCTGCCCTTCATGGTGATTTATAGAGCTGATTTCACCTGCCCTCCATGGTTTTCTTCTAGTGCAAAAATACTGACTTTGAGAATTTTAGATCCAGAGCCAAAGAAAGTAAGTGAAATTGTATTGAATTGTATCCTGTAACATTGCAAATATGATCAGTTTGTCCCATGGATTACCTTCACTGTTATTTGAATCCATCCCATACTTGACAGCAATAGAATTTGAAAAGATTAAGAAGTAATGGATTTCTGTGTGACGAGATTGCGACTTTATTTTTGGAATGGATTTCTGTGTGACGAGATTGCGACTTTATTTTTGGAATGAGCTGTGTAACAAAACATGCACATTTATATCTTCCATTGGTACATATTTTAGAGAATGGATGTTTTAAAGGGTTACAAGCCACCCTAGTGTTTCAAGGAGATAATTCGGATGAAGTAGATGTTTTTAATGACACAGAAAAGTAAGATCTTGTGTGTGAAATGCTTTTTTTCAAATTCTGAATATTCAAGGAACAATATTTTGACTAGGTTTTTGCTACTTCTTTTAATTAGGATCATCTTGTCACAGAGAAGAAAGAAACACAGCCTGTGTTAATGAATGAAATTTAATTATCTCCATATCACAAAGTCTCAACCTCAACAATTTGTTTGAAAGACATACTGTACGTTATAAAAGGGCAACGCAAGCTATTATGTGTTTGAACTACTATAAGAGGTTTTCTATACCCTCGGATGGAGAAGATCTCTGAGTATGTGTTTTTTCTTTATATTACTACATGTAAGGAACAATTAGTTTTGCATAGCTCCAGCATATATTACAAAATAAAAAGTATGAAAACAACCAGCTTAGTATAGATCCACATTAACTTTGGAATTACATGCTAACATAGTTCACTTCAACTTTAGATATGCCTATGTTAAATTTTGATTTTTTTTAATTTAGCAGGGTCAAAAACACGAACTGCAAGGAGTGCCAAACAAAATGGATATCTCTGAGTACCCAGTAGATCTGGAATAATATGGCTCCGAGCTAGTATAATCTCCATCTATCGTTTCGAATTGCAAGGAGTATAATCTCCATCTATCGTTTCGAATTGCAAGGAGTGCCAAGAAAAATGGATATGTACCCAATAGATCTAAATGATATGGCTCCGAGCTAGTATAATCTCCATTTATCGTTTCTTAATAGATCTGGATTAATAAGGATTTAAAGCTATTAAGGAAATGGAGTTAGAAAATATCAGATGGAGAGAAGTGGTTGTAAAAAAAATTTCTATTTGACTTTTCTATCAGTAAGAAACCCAGCAAGATACTTGTACTCAAATCACTTTTTAGAAGCCATCATCAATGGTTAAAAAATATTTATGCATAAAAACAATATATCTTATAGTATTTCTATGAAAAGTAACCCTAGCGAAATTTAACCCCAAAGTCTTTCTTTATTATCCAAGAAAAAAATTACACGAGCTTCTTGTTAACCACACGACTCAAACTATCCATTTCTGCGACACAGACATAATCCAACAAACCAAGCAATTTGTAATAAAATAACCTAACCAAATAGTTAGGATTATTCCCAAATTACTTTTACATAGACTCGATATATAGAACACTAAGATTCGCCTAAGATCCTAGCGACATAATCCATTCCAGCTTTGGGGTAAGACTGAAGGAAAACTGTGCCGACCATGAGAGAATGGATCGGTGAGACAAAAAACCTCACAGAATGGCGATTGTCACTAGAAAAATAAGTTTACCTAGATCGTTACATACATGACACAGATTTGTTGAGATTATTTACATTATACACATGCAGAAAGGGTTTACATAATATCTTGGAAGTCACGCTGATGATGATAGTTGTACGGCACGAACACATCGATCTGACGCTATCCTTTCTACGAAAAAAGATGTACTATTATGGATCGTTGACACGTAATGTTCAACACTCCCTTTATCCCTGTCAAAGAGCAAAAAAATCAACTCAGACAAAACCAAAAAATAAAGTCACAAAACAAAATGATTTCTCACAATAAATAGAGTTGAAGCTGTATGAGCATCGACTTCACTAAAGGGATCATCAGCCAACTGAATCCTCTATTTTTGTCCTCCACCCATATTCAATTCTCTCTCCCCAGCCTTTGTTATGTCTCCACGAGCAAAGCTCTCTATATCCTGGTCTAATGTACTATTTTTTATTGCCTTCATGTACTGAATTTTGTCCATTGGTTTCCCATAGAATATGTTAGTGCCTTCATGTACTGAATTTTGTCCATTGGTTTCCCATAGAATATGTTATCTTTGACAGTCCCACTCTGAATCCAAACTGTTTGTGCCAAGTAGGCAACACTACCATATACTTGAACCTGCACGCAGTGCAATCAAAAAGTTTATGGAAGAACTTCTATATAAATATATGTGCCACAAAACAAACTATAGAAAGCAAAGAAACTGCATCTAAAATTTTGTCGAACTATTAGATGGTTAGTGCTGCTCAAGAATAGTTTATGTTCGACTTACATCTCCTGAATTTTTTGGGATTTCTCCAACAATGGTATATAGCCGAGCAGATTTCACTGATCCCACTGAGCCACAAATTGCTACCTTTTCTCCCTTTTTTAATTTGCAGATTTATTCCCTTCAATGTTAGTTTTTGCAGTTGCAGTGAAGACTCCCGGTCCCAACTGAATATACCTTGAAGAATTTCGATGATATACTGGGATCCAGCGAGTGCTTTCCTCACAACAACATCTTCTCTCAGCTCAGCATCTTGTAATAACATGTCCGGACGATCTCGGAAGACTTTCACTTGAATTAATATAGCCAAAACGTCAGCTAGCAGTCTCACTGGCTCTTGCATGACATGGAACATTGCAAGACTGTAAATATGGACATGGCAGTTAACAGTGGATCACCTATGATAGCACACCCTGCAAAAACCATAGATGCAGTAATGATGGGTGACATCCAGTAGAGTATGGTGCCATGTGTTCAATTAACCTGTGCAGAAAACAACAATTTGAGCTCGACAACTCAAAGAGTTTCTATGAACTCTTTGAATTTTTCTTCCCATGCTTGTAATTTGATTATTTTCATACTATTGAGAATTTCGTATGTTATTGTGAGTCGTTCATCTTATGTAGTCATGAGTTCAACTTGGCACTTCTCGAGGAATTTTGATAATCAAAGCACATCTAGGATTTTTTTTTATAATCAAAGCACATCTTCTAGGATCCCTTTCGGCTTAATAGCGGACTTGTCAACCATTTGAAGAACAATGGAGGTTTGCCTTGACATCCTTTGAAGATTTAAATTCTCCATGATGTCTTTCGTCATGACATTGATGGCTCCTCCCAAATAAATATAAGTGTACTCTGGGATGAGTGTCTTCTCCATGCAAACATCTACAACAGGTCATGGAGCAAATCTCCCAGATAGAACTGGATCTGCATCTGCCTATCAGATTACTGGTTGCGATATCAGCAACAAGAGCATTAGATCTGTTATCTCATCTATAGGTGTTGCTAGATGTGAGCTGCAGGAAAGTGAAGCTAAGTGAGCAGAGGGTAAACTGCTTCATGTGGTTGGGCGCTGGCGTCCTTGATCAATAAAAACAAAATGAATCAGTAATTCGGCTGGTATACTGTATGCATACTTGATTTAACTAATTATCAAACGCATCATACACATTATTCATATATACCCCGGCTTTGAGATGGTACAGTTGCTTTGGTTTATTTTCATTTAGATAAATATTAAGATTACCATGTAAATCGAAAAGCTTCATTCTATGAAATAACAATTAATAACAACGCCATATATAATTTCCAGTATTATGACTACCGCTTCTGCTTGCTTCGCTTTTCCGGCTTCTTCTTGCTTGGCTTTTCACGTAACTAGCACGCATGCCTTTAGTCGTCCGCGAAGCTCGTCCCCCTCACTCCCACAACAGACACTGTAATTTGGGACATCCAGATACATCGAGCTCCTCCAACCACGTACACTGTTCAACACCTTCCACTTCTTCTAGCTCCAAGCACCTATGAACATTTAGCACTCTAAGCCTTGTCAACTGCCATAACCCTCTTATACTCTTTAGCTTCACACAGCCGGTTGCGTAAAACTTCTCCAAAGAGGTCAACGTTTCCATCCTCGGCAGCTCTTCGAGCTCTAAGCATCCACCAACATTGACCAGCCGAAGCTTTGTACACTGCTCCAACCCCCTTATGAACTTCGCCTTCACACAATCATATGCGTGAAACACCTCCAAAGAGGTCAACGTTTCCATGCTCGGCAGCTCTTCGAGCTCTGAGCACCCACCAACATTGACCACCCGAAGCTTTGTACACTGCTCCAACCCCCTTATGACCTTCGCCTTCACACAACCAACTGCCTGAAACACCTCCAAAGAGGTCAACGTTTGCATCCTCGGCAGCTCTTCGAGCTCTAAGCATCCACCAACATTGACCAGCCGAAGCTTTGTACACTGCTCCAACCCCCTTATGAACTTCGCCTTCACACAATCATATGCGTGAAACACCTCCAAAGAGGTCAACGTTTCCATGCTCGGCAGCTCTTCGAGCTCTGAGCACCCACCAACATTGACCACCCGAAGCTTTGTACACTGCTCCAACCCCCTTATGACCTTCGCCTTCACACAACCAACTGCCTGAAACACCTCCAAAGAGGTCAACGTTTGCATCCTCGGCAGCTCTTCGAGTTCTGAGCACCCACCAACATTGACCAGCCGAAGCTTTGTACAGTGCTCCAACCCCCTTATGACCTTCGCCTTCACACAACCAACTGCCTGAAACTCCTCCAAAGAGGTCAACGTTTGCATCCTCGGCAGCTCTTCGAGCTCTGAGCACAGACTAACATTGAGCAGCCGAAGCTTTGTACAGTGCTCCAACCCCCTTATGACCTTAGCCTTCACACAACGAACTGCCTTAAACTCCTCCAAAGAGGTCAACGTTTGCATCCTCGGCAGCTCTTCGAGCTCTGAGCAATCACTAACATTGAGCTCCCGAAGCTTTGTACAGTGCTCCAACCCCCTTATGACCTTCGCCTTCACACAACGAACTGCCTGAAACTCCTCCAAAGAGGTCAACGTTTGCATCCTCGGCAGCTCTTCGAGCTCTGAGCAATCACTAACATTGAGCTCCCGAAGCTTTGTACACTGCTCCAACCCCCTTATGCCCTTCAGCTTCACACAATCATATGCGTGAAACCCCTCCAAAGAGGTCAACGTTTCCATCCTCGGCAGCTCTTCGAGTTCTGAGCACCCACCAACATTGACCAGCCGAAGCTTTGTACAGTGCTCCAACCCCCTTATGACCTTCGCCTTCACACAACGAACTGCCTGAAACTCCTCCAAAGAGGTCAACGTTTCCATCCCCGACAGCTCTTCGAGCTCTGAGCACCCACCAACATTGAGCTCCCGAAGCTTTGTACACTGCTCCAACCCCCTTATGACCTTCAGCTTCACACAATCATATGCGTGAAACCCCTCCAAAGAGGTCAACGTTTCCATCCTCGGCAGCTCTTCGAGTTCTGAGCACCCACCAACATTGACCAGCCGAAGCTTTGTACAGTGCTCCAACCCCCTTATGACCTTCGCCTTCACACAACGAACTGCCTGAAACTCCTCCAAAGAGGTCAACGTTTGCATCCTCGGCAGCTCTTCGAGCTCTGAGCAATCACTAACATTGAGCTCCCGAAGCTTTGTACACTGCTCCAACCCCCTTATGACCTTCACCTTCACACAACGAACTGCCTCAAACTTCTCCAAAGAGGTCAACGCTTGCATCCTCGGCAGCTCTTCGAGCTCTGAGCACCCAGGAACATTGACCAGCCGAAGCTTTGTACACTGCTCCAACCCCCTTATGCCCTTCAGCTTCACACAATCATATGCGTGAAACTCCTCCAAGGAGGTCAACGTTTCCATCCTCGGCAGCTCTTCGAGCTCTGAGCACCCACCAACATTGAGCTCCCGAAGCTTTGTACACTGCTCCAATCCACTTACGCGCTTAAGCTTCACACAGCCGACTGCGTAAAACTCCTCCAAAGAAGTCAATGTTTCCATACTTAGCTCTTCCATCTCACAGCACCATGTGACATCTAGCAGCCGAAGCTTCCGTGTATGCTCCAATCCAGATATGCTCTTCAGTTTCACACAACTGTCTGTTATCAATTCCTCCAAAAATTCTGCCAGCTGCAAAGGTACCTGCAAATATTCAAGGGTCAACGACAAGAAAGATATTAGAAAACCGTTGGCGTTTCAATCTCCAGAAAAGACGACGTTCGATATCTATTGAGACGTGTGGCACGGTATTAATATCGCCTACACATACCAAGATAACACAACAAATTTCTAATTACCTGTGATTGGTTTTCAGTTTGCCACAATGTATTGAGATCGCTCTCAGACACATCTAGATGCCTTAAATTTTTCACGGACACCCAGGAAGGCAAAGAAGAGTATGGACAGTTTCTCCAACGCAACCATAAGATGCGTTCCATATCTCGCGACTTCACCATCCCCAAAATGCGCTCCATAACATCATATTCAGTATCAATAATTCGCAACCTCATCGTGCCAATACGGCCCAAGACATCATCACTATAGTTATCATAATCACTTCGATCCATCTTAAGTCCCCGCACCATTAGCTTACCCTTTTTGAAAAACGATCGTCAAAAAAGACGATGAATTAAAACGATGGTTATTTTTGGAAAGTACCATGAACTAAAAACCGATCCAAACTTTTATGAATTGAACAACTAATCTATAAATTGATTGATTTACTGAACACTTACAGATGGTTGCTGCCATAAATAATCAATAACGTCCTCTGTCCAACACCAAAGACGAAAAGGCGACGTTTTCTCCCCGATTTCTCTTCCCAAATCTCGCAGATGGTCATGCATATGGATCAAATTCGAACTGTCCACTTCCACGAGACATCTATCCTGTAGATTTTGAAAACCCCGCCTTCCGTTCCAGCCTGATGCATTCCATATGTTTATGGCTGTATCTCTGTTTTGTCCACTGAGAAAACATGCAATGTCTAGGAATATCTGTTGTTCCTGGGGATCGAGGGCATCGTAACTAATTTTGAGCCTTCCCTTTACCTCACTGGGAAGACTCCCCAGTTCGTCTTCCCACTTTGATATCTCTTTTTTGCCGTAAAGATGTGCCCCTATCACTTTCAATGATAAGGGCAATCCATTACAATATTTTACAAACCTATATGTAAGATCTTGAAACACTCGAGGCGGATAGGCTTGGTTGAAGGCATGGGAGCAGAAGAGCTCTTCCGAGTATTTTGTGTTAAGCCCAGTCAACATATAAATTGATGGTATTGCCACTCTTGCTCTTATGAGAACATCCTTATTTCTAGATGTAATCAATATTAAACTCCCAGCAAGGAAATCAAGGGCTTCAAGGGGCAAAAATGCTGTGACCTGATCCTCATGGTCTACGTCATCTAAAACTATTAAAGCTTTAGAAGATTCGAGATGCTTTGTGGGCATCTCTTTACCTGCATCAACCCCGTCTACTGGATGATGGGAACGAGTCATGGAAAGTTTGAGATGCTCAATGAGTATCCCTTTACCTTCAGCAACACTGTGTATTGGCTTATCGATTCGAGCCAAATCCTTCAAAAGTTGTGTCTGCAGCAAAGTTAAAGATAAAGACCCATCTTTGATGTCAGATAAAGACCCATCTTTGATGTCAGATAAAAAGCAGGATTTAGGATAATCTGATTTCTTCCTATTGAAGAACTGTTTTGCTAACGTTGATTTTCCTACTCCACCTAACCCTGTGATCCCCACAATCTGAGGTTTTCCGCTTTCCGGTTGCTGCAACAGGACTGTATTCTCAAACTCTGACATCTTCTCATCCAAACCTGTTGGATATTCCGACACGTACAGGTCTGGTTTTTTCACCTTTTTCGACAAACATTCAACTACCTTGTCTAGCAGCTCCAGCTCCAACTCCTCTCTGGTTATTGAGAAGAAAATAAATAAAACTAGTGAGATAAACGTTTATGTCTATTCATCAAAAATAAAATACTGCCATATCGAGAAAGGGAAGGCTGAGTTCTCACCCATTGCGGTTTTCCAGCTCGAAACCGCTATTGTCTGCAACAGTAGAAAGTGCGCGTGTCCAATTTTCAATAATCTTAGACTCATACCGCGGCGTCCCTTCATGGGTTCTCTTTTTACCCAGTCTTTCTAGGGCTTGAGCGTAGCCTCCCTTGATCCACCGAACCTCAGCAGGCGTGGTACGGTAAAACACAGGGATAATGGGAGATTTTGACTCCACCATTAGCTGGAGTTCCTCTAGGCACCAATTTGACTCGGCATAGTTAGGGGAGAAGATGGCCACATGGACCAAAGCGGTTCTAATAGCATGTTTTATTTGGGAAGTGATATTGTATCCAGGTTGCATCTCCTTCTCATCCAGAAAGGCCCTCACTCCTCTTTTCAGAAGGCCAAGGTAGAGAGACCTGGCGAAGGTTTTCTTAACATCAACGCCGCGGTGGTTGATGAATACTTCACACCACTGAGCAGTGGCGGAGGCAGCAGTGGCGGTGGCGGAGGCGGCAGTGGCGGTGGAGGTCGGGGCGCAGGCAGACGAAGATGTAGACATTGCTAATTACTAGACAGAAATTGGAAGTATGGTCGCGAGTATGAGGATGAATTGGGGTTTCAAAAGTAATTATGTTTGAAGATAAAACCTTAGAGATGATCTTGTGCATATATATATCGTTACGACGAACCCTTAACCCCTGGTTAGGACGCGGTTACACAACCAGTGTAGCCCTGTCGGTCCACCGTGGTTCTGTGTCTTTCACGTCAAAATTGGTGATCACTTTTCCCATTATTATATTAGTAATTGTTCAAAAGGTGTTCCAAAAGGCGTAAAAAGAGGCTAACAAGATTTTTAAATTGAAAAATTATACTTTATTTTTCATAATTAAACAATTAAATTTAAATTTTTTAAAGCTTGATATATTAAATTTAAGTATTTTTTTGCTATATTGTTTTAATGTTTTAAAATTTTATATATTTTTAAATTTTTAGGTATATTTGTATACTTATTTATTTCAATTTCTCAAAGTAACAAATATGGAGAATGATAAGATCTTTTAACTTAATTTACATATTATCTTTGCAAAACATAAACAGATTTCTGGCTGCACAAAAGAGTGACTTGACAAAAATTGTAGGAAGTGGGGTTCGGAATTGGCCTAGTACAACAAGAACCAATAAGGTTTGAACTTAAGTTTCAATTTTTCACTTGTGCCTAATTTATTGGCATCAAAAAATATGGTCAAGAGATGGATCATGCTTCCTTTTATTGTTTTTTTTGCAGGATAGACTCCAAATCATTGAACCACAAATTTTACAATTTTTTTGTCATAACAACTTTATAATGGGAATTGAGAATTTTTATTTAACACTCAAAAAATATTGGAAGAAAATGATCCAAAGTCAAACATATATTAAAAGCATGATGGTAATTGTAAATAAACAAGAATATAGAAATCAGACAACACATATGCCAACTCCACACACCCAATAATAAAAGTGAGATATATATTCCAAAAAAAGTGAATGAAGAAAAAACTTATTTCACAATCTATTAACAACCTTACTATGTTTTAATAAGTTATTGACAAACAATTACATTATCAATAACTACATTTCTTTAAGATGCCTCATTTTAATACCTGTCTTAAATGTTATCTATTAATCTCTAACATTGTTGTCACAACAATAGTGATGAGTAGAAAAGATAAATTATGCCATACCTTTAAATTTAGTACCCAACAACAATCACACATCCAAGAAAATGTGTCTTTCATCCAAAAAAATGTGTCTTTCAAGTGTATAATATAAGAGTAAACCAGAAGAGAACCATATTGAGATAGAGAGAAAACTTGTAGTAATGTGTATAATCTCAAAGTAAACAAGAAGAGAACCATATTGAGAGAGATAGAGTACAAAGCATATAGGAGCGAAAACTTGTAGTAATTCAGGACACAGTTAAGCATGATGTTGATTGATTATCATGTCAATAGTGGTACAAGATAATATGTAAATGAAGTAAAAGATTATTCTTCAGGTTTGTTATTTTGAAAAATGAATATAAATGAGTATATAAATATATAAAAAAATTTGAGATATATATAATTTAAAATATATAGTAATAATATTATTATATGTTCATATAAAATTAAATTATAAATTTAAAAAATTTAAAAAATTTTAAAGTTATTTTTTTACCATTTTTGAAGCAATTAGTAACTAAATAGAGTTGGAGATACATCACCCATAATTTTACTATAACTCTCTCATATTTTATTAACAAGTTCTCAATTGAAGTTTCAAGTAATAAAAAAAATAGCAAAACCAACTCATGGTATGCCAAAGATTGTAAAAGTGTGAGGAGAGAAATTAAGGAAGTTGTTGATGAATCTCTTAAAATTGGCAAGATAAAAATATACAAAGCCCTAACTAAAAGAAAAAAAAAGGCAGTATATTCTTAAAAGACAAGACAATCTCGTACACCTCTCTAAGGTATCTCCTAAGAAATTTTGGAGGCAGATTCTAACTAGGAAAACTAAAGATAATAATAAAATTGCTTTACATGACTGGAATTCCTATCTTAAAAAGCTTTATGAATCTTCAAATGTCATGGATAACTTTGAAACCTTGCTCACAACGAAAGAAGTTTTCTTATTAGAAGACATTGATTTTGGGGTTAATCGCTTGGCTAATGGGAAAGCTAAGGACATTGAAGGTTACTAGGTGGAAATCTTAAAAATTGGAGGTATTGTCCTCATCCCCCACATTCACAAGCTTTTCAATCAAGTAGTCAAGCAAGGGTTCCCTAAACCATGGACTCAAAGCCTCATTATCCCTATTTTTAAAAGTGGGGATACAATAACCCCTCTAATTATCAGACATTATATCAACCCTCTCCTAGCAAGTTATATGGTATTATATTTTGGAAAGGAAGTTGAGCATATGGCTTGAAAGTGAAGGTAAGCAGGCTAAAGGCCAAGCGGGTTTTAGAAAGCAGCACTCAACAACAGACCACCTCGTTACGATTAGGATCATTATGGAGGAATGCCGCAATGATAAATCCAATCTCTTTTGTTGCTTTGTGGACTTTAGAAAGGCTTTCGATATGGTTCCTAGACAACCTTTGGAACATATTAGAAGAGCTAAAGGTTCCTTTTGAGTTGAGAGTTGTCGCTATAAGGTTATACGAGAATGTAATTGCCAAGTTAAAGAGCAAAGAGGGGTGGTTGAAATATATTAAGTGTAATATCGAAGTTAAACAAGGTTGCCCCCTCCTCCCTACCCTATTTGGCATTTACATCAACAAGTTAGAAGGTTGTTTAGAGGAAGCAGGATGTGCTGGCACGATCTTAGCTGGGATAGCCATCATACTTCTTCTCTACGCTGATGATATTGTTCTTCTTGCAAGGTGCCCATCTAATCTTGATAAACAACTTATGCTTCTTAAGGATTTCTGCTCTACCATGGGTATGATTGTTAACACTGACAAAACAAAAGTTATGATTATCGAATCCAAGAAGGACACTTACACTAATTTTATGTATGACAATAGTAACTTAGAGGAAGTGTCTTCCTACAAGTACCTAGGAATTGATATTCATCACAAGCTCAACTGGAACTATAGCATTGAGAAAAGGATTAATGGGGGATGGAAAGCTTATTTTGGTCTTGAAAATAATTGTAAAATGGAAAACCTCGTAATGTGGGATACAAATAAGTTCCTCTTTGAAACTTTAGTCACTCTGGTTATCTTATATGGATGTGAGGTTTGGAGTTGTAGCATCTCTAGAGAATCCTGGAGAAATATTGAGCAAATCCAGAAGCGTTTTATAAAGTATAACCTCAAAATTGAAAGCAACACACCCTATCTTATTCTCCTTATAGAAGTGGGTCTTTCCCCTATCGAGAGCCTAGATATGACTAGGCTTTTGTTGTACAAGCACAAACTCAATAACATAGGAGAGCATAGACTTTCTAAGCTAGCTTTAAATTCCAGCCAAACCAACTAAGGCTCAAACAAGGTTGATATAAAGACACCAGGGCCTGGTTAAACCATTAGGAGATCTATGAGAATGTTGCATTGCAAAACATTAATAACATTAAAAATATTGTTACTTCTAAGTTCAAAGAAAAAATGTTGTGTGAGAAAGATTTAGTAGCTAAAAGAAAACTAAGATATTATAAGGAGGTCATCAACCCCACCCTAGAAGATCAAAAGTATCTCTCTCTTTTAACTAGCTCAAAGAAGAAAATTAATATTGCTAAGATTAGAATGAACTCTCATGAGCTCCATAGTGAAACAGATCATTGGGCAGTTCCTAAAACACCATGGATGGAAAGGTTCTGTCATCTCTGTGAGAATACGAACATCGAGGATGAAAATCACTTCCTCTTAGAGTGCCCTGCGTACACCCACGTTAGATCTCAGTTTCAAAATCTTTGTTGCAATATTGACCTTCCTAACCTTTTACGTTGTCAAAATTACAGTGAGCTCGGGAGGCTTCTCTCCAAGCTTTTTGAGCATAGCAATAAAATATTAAATCAAACTAAATAATTCATTTCTTTAGGTCCAATAGACCAAAGTTTGGTCTCAGTGGACGTTAACCATCATCATCATCATAAATAAATAATATTTCGTGCATTAAATATATCGAATAAATAATATATTATTAAATATTAGTTACATATACATGTTTCCCCAAATATCTCGCCCAATGCCAATTCCAATTTCCTCTAACAAGATCCAATAACTTTGTTCACCAAAAATATCTTGCCACATTTTAGATTGTTATTTTTCCCAATTGAGTTCCCAAAAGTCAGAGCCCTTCAACATATAAAATGGCAAGCTCGGAGAGGGTTTAAATTCTTGAATACTGTTACCACTGAGCATACCATCATCAGAAAAACCCATAGTTCTCTTTGTCTAATTTTTACCTTGTCAACCCCATATCTATTTAAAAATACTCTTTGTTAATAATAGTTGTCCAATACAATTTCTCCCTTGGATTTGGGTTTCTAGAATATTTTTCTTTATGACCAATATAATTGGAATTGGAATCTGTTCCCATATATCCTATATATCTTCCATTCTCATTGGGTGAGTTAATGTAAAAATATTTCTTATTCTCAGGCAAGATCCTAATTACACATTTGTTTCATGAAAGCCAATATCATTAATAATAGTGAAATAGGATCCTCATATGGGTACCCTCTCCCGAATTCGAAACATCAAAGTCATCTAAAAATTCTTCTAGGAACTATTCTTAGTTTTGTATTTAAGGTGTGCACATTTTTCCTTATTTGTTTTGATTGTTATAGTTTTCCAAGGAATTTTGAGGTTTACTCATTTTTGAGGTTATGATAATTTAAAAGGGGAAACAATTTTTATTGGATAGAAACATGAGAAATCTGGAGTAATTTAGTTAATAACATGTATTGTTTTTTTATAGGATATTTTAGTTTTGATATTTTAAATGAATATATAAAAATATATAGTGGTTTAATATATATTTAGAGGTGTTTTAATCCTTCTAATCCTTGGTATGACAAAGATTGTAAAATTGTTAGGAAAACAATCAGAGATGCCCCTAATGAAAACATTAAGCTCCAGAATATGAGTATATACAAAGTTCTCATTAAGAGGAAGAAGAGGTCATATATTAATAACAGACAATAGCATCTTCTCCACCTTTCTAAAGTCGCGACCAATTTTTTTTGGCAGAATGTGCTTGTTCGTAAAACTAAAGATAATCATTCTATCCCCCTAGAAAATTGGATAGCTATCTTAAGAAGTTGTATGACTCTCCGGACACCATGGGCACCATCTTAAACACTCCTATTAAGGATGATATTTTTTCTCTCAAAGATGTTGAGTCTGGGATTAATAAGCTCGCTAATTGGAAAGCCAAAGATATTGAAGGTTAGCAAGTTGAGATCTTTAAAATGGGAAAACTTATCCTCATTCCTCATCTCCACAAGCTTCTCAATTTGGCTGCAAATCATGGCTTCCCTAAGCTTTGAACGCAAAGCCTTATTGTGCCTATCTTCAAAAATGGGGACTAAAGTGTTCCCTCTAACTACATGACCATTATGATTAACCACATCATGGCCAAGCTTTATTGGCTCATTCTGGAAAAAAATCTTAGCCTTTGGCTTGAGAACTAGGGTAAAAGAGCTAAAGGGCAAGTTGGTTTTAGGAGACATCACTTGACCATCAACCACCTTGCCACCCTTAGGATCATTGCAAAGGAATGTAACAATAGTCAAACCGATCTCTTATGTTGTTTTGTGAACTTTAGAAAAGCTTTCAACTTTGTCCCCCAAGATAAACTATGGGAGATGCTTGAAGAGATCATGGTTCCTCTTGAATTGAGGATTGTTGTGATCTGCCTCTACGAGTGTTTCCAGGAAAACTAGTGTCTTTTCGATCTACTAGTCCCACTAAGATTGGTAGCTATCTTAGAAACAAACAATCAAAGCAATTTGCGATTTCCTTTATGTATGATAGATAAGAGAGAAGAAAAGGGGACCAACCTAGATCTTCTGCTTGACTCCTTGCTTAATTTCTCTCTCCCTTGATAGAGCTTGCAACTCCTCTCCTACTTGTCCCGCTTTAGAGAATACCTGTAGAGACAAAGTAACAAAACACCATCAAAGCATATCGATCTATAATATTATAAACAATGCAGAATCAGAAATACATTGAACATACAATTGCATTCACAAATAACAAGATTCACAAATACACGATTGTATGGAGGAAAACTCAAAGAACTTTATTAGAAATAGAAGGGAGAATTACATCCCAGTTGTCTAATCAAGCATCATCCTCCTAGCATCAAAGCCCTCTTCACCTCATGAAAAGCAAGATCACCCAACAATACAATGTTCCTTCTCAAAGAAAACTATCAACACTTACAAATTACAAAATTCTAGCCTCCAGATCTCTCAGATGAGGGATCCATTTATAGATGTCTTGCAAGGATGTGAGTCAGCTCTAGGTTTTTGATTAGTGTCATTCCACTCATAGTTATTGGTTCCACTTGGAGATTTCATTGATCTCTTACTCATCCCTAGGCGAATTCAGAGAGGTAAGTGTCATAGGAGAAGTTTCTAGAAGATTCCATGAGCATCCACTTAGCAAACTATCTTAGCCATTTGTCCATTCTCAGTCATCGCACCCCACAGAAGGCCTCTTCCATATGCATCGCACCTGGCTAGTGTAGGAGCCAGTATGCATCGCACCTTAACAGTGAAGCAGTCAGTATGGTCCAGTTTTGGCTAGTTCTGAGTGGTTTTTCAGGTGGAACTTCTGGGGAATGATGTAATCAGTTGACTATGATCCTTTAGGGTATGAAACAAAACTTTTATGGGTTAAATATCCCTTGGTTTATCAACATATAAGATTGGGGTTGCAGTGCCCAAATATGTCTATACAGTTGCCCCCTAAAGCATGAGGTCGTAAATCTTTTGATGTCGGGTGAAATGCTTTATCATGAGGATCCGAGGTATTCGAACTAGAAGGTGACCTGTATAAGATGCAATACAATACATCATCATCATATTATTTTCATGATCTAGCTGAGGCCGAAATTCCCATTCTCAGCTTTATAAATTCATTTTCATGTACATAGAACAGATAATCATCTGCAGTTGCAGACTGGTGATTCTTCATATGAAGGGTCATCGTCCCTAGCTTGGATGACCATCTATGCAACTTTTGTGTACATTTGATGTCTTTATATTCCTGAATATATTGCAGCCCGGATGGATGAAACTAGATCCGGGGTCTTCAAACTCGTTCAATCTTCGCCCGATGTACAAGTCAATCCGTGTGAAAAGATGTTCTAAAGTCAAACATGGAAAAACATCGCCTGATTACCAGCCAATGATGTAAGCTGTTAACAGGCACGAGAGGAATCACCGATAATGATAATGACCCTTAAGGTACTACATTACAATTCACATGGTGTGAATATATGATTCGATGTCGAACACCATGTAAAATCTTTCGGTAGAAGGCCATTGATGTAAACCTGTCGCCGGAAGTGAGAAACTTGCCATTGAGGCATGCAAGCTTCAAAGTATTGAAAGGGTTGTTTATAAGTCAACTTCTTGGATAATGAGCTGATGTAGACAAGAAGTGACCCATCGTAGGAGGGCCTTAATGCATCCCACATCTATGACATGAAACGAAGCAAATTATTTTCTGGAGGTGAAAACGATCTGATGATACAAGGTTCAAGAGTGGCGGTCATGAAAAATGGAGGGTGAAGGTATTGCAGTGGATGAGGCATTAGCTGGATGGTGAATTCTCTGAATGACTTCTCTTGAACATATCGGTGACACTGAGATGGATTGGTAGCATTATTCCCAAAATATGGATGGTACGAAGGACCAATGGTGATATGACCAGTGAACAGAATAACCCAACCCGACTCAATCATGGCGATGGAGTGAAAGTGTCATGTTCAAGAGCGACCTACTACCAATAAAATTCTTCAAGTTTTCTTCCATTTTCCCCAGTCATTGTTGACCAATACCTCTATATTTTTGTTAAGCTTGAGGAGGATAACATATGCTTGTTCTATAATTTGCCCTTCGGGCAAACCTATCGCTATGTTCTAGCGAGCCTAGCGACAGTGAAACTCGTTCTTGTCTAGATGGACAAGTTTGTCGCTATTTTTTTAACGATTTTAACGACAAGGATAACTGGGTCCTTTTCATGTTTGGAGAGTTTGAAAAGGGAAGAAAAGGAAACTCCAGCAGTTCTTTTTCATATCATAATCTCTTGAGTCTGAAAAAGATTAAAATGATACAAAAGGGATGACTTTTTCGACCACTTTAGCGAGCTGAAAATACAAGTGCTCAATCTTTTTGTGGGATAATCCCTCAGGTCCAAAAAGATTAAAATACAGGAGGGATGGCACTTCCAATCACTTTAGCGAGTTGGAGAGGCCAATTGCTTGACAATATTTTCATATTTAATGAGTCCGAAAAGAGTTTAAAGTATACTCGTTTTTTGAGGAACGAGTGGAATTTTGGGTAGCAAATGGGTTCCGGGTAATCTTGGAACTAGTTCTGGGTAATCTTGGAACTTCTCAAAACATGGTGGTGTGAAGAGGTTGGCTAACAAGACCACTCATCGCAGTTGTTCCTCAAAATGGTAAACAATCAAGTGGAAGCATATGATTGGCCAAACGAATGGAGGTGATGGAAAGAACAGAACCAAGGTTCGAAAGGCAGATAGAATGGCAATCAAAAAGGTTATTTATTGAAGGTGGATTCATTTTTTAATGATTTTGAATCGGGAGCAACTATGCTCAGTGGCGGGTTTATTTTTTAACAAGATTGAACCTTGCGGAAACATTGCTCATGATAGTGGTCAAAGATGTTCAATTCACCATTTAACACGTTAGATTCTTTCGTCGGTCATTCAACCTACTCAATTGCTCCATCAAATTGATTAGAAATACATATACATGCCTGAAAATTGAATTAAGAACTAACATTTTACTTGAAGTATGTGAATAGTAACATAAAAAAGCAGTTTTACCTCTCATTTTTACCATTTCATTTCGAATTTGGGATTTTAGAGCTTTGGAGTGGTTTTCCCGCTCAAATTTTACCAGCTGATTTCGAGAGATCTGGTGGACTATTCTCTGCGCCATCAGGATCAGGTAGGAGCTAACCCTGAGCTCTTCATTTTCATTCCATCCTTCTTTGATTTTGAGCACATTTTTCCCTTCTTTTTGGCCCCTAGGGTTTGAAGAACTCGTTCTCCATCCATCGCACCTGGCTTGCGTCGAAAAATGCGATGCATACTAAGTTGGACACTGGCCAGTCAGTATGCATCTCACCTTGCTCACAGGCAGGATGCGATGGGCGCAGAAGGGAAACTTTACACAATGCTTTTTCATGAAATTTTTGCCTGTTTTTGCTCAAATTAGGATCCTAATTCATCTTTTGTATGTGTTTTAGAGATTTATGAGATCAAGATGGTTGTCACATGGCGTGAACGCGAACATGAAGAAGAGGACATGATTGCCTTACACGATCAGGGCACAGTTACTGCATTATGAAACTGTGGTTTGCTCAAATTCTTCCACATATCCAGCATGAGGCAACAAATTAGTTCATTGCAGTACTTCCTTGATGCTTGGGATCCAGTCAACCATGTATTCTAGATTAAAGGCAAATCCATTCCATTGACAGTCAAGGATATCTACTTTCTGATGGGGTTATCGAGGCGTGGTGCTCCTCTCTCACTATCAAGATCCGCCTATGGGGGTTAATCTGTGAGGGATTATATTCGCCAGTTTTGTACAGATGGATCTCAGCCCAGCAGGGATGGCAAGATCAATATCCGAGATGTCACTCATTGGTCCTTGAGGACCATTTTATTCACCTTTGTTATATTGGCTGGTAGCGCGGCTTTTCATTTAGCAAACAGATCTTATATGCAGTACGCCCTGGAATGCCTGGAACCAAAGGTATTCAACTGGTGTGAGGCAGTACTTCCGGTTATAAAAGAACAACCCTCCAAGGTACACAATGGAAGGTCTAAGAACTTTGGCTATGGTTCCATTTTGACTGCTTTTTCCTTGGAGAGGATTCCACTGATGCAGCCTCAGTACATTTCACTTGGATTGCCAGCACCGAGGGAACCACAGATGCAGAGATGGGTTGATCTCATGGCCAGACATGCTATTCAGTCATAGATTTCTTTCTTTGATACCTTCTTTGAGTGGTTCGACCATCAAGAGATAGTCTTTGCGGAGTATCCATACATTGGGATGGATTTCCAAGGTGACTCGGATTTGGCGTTACCAGCTGGCGAGTAGTGGAGTGTTATGGGTAAAATGATTTGACCATATCTTTGTTTATCATCTTTATAATGTTTTTTTTGTTTTTAAATGTTATCAAGACTAATCAAACTCATATATTTGTGCAGATGTTGGGCCGATGCGACTAGTGGCACGCCCAAGGGAGACAGTTGACGTTCTAGTAGGAGAGGCTGTAGGGAGGGTTGTCCTTCGTGATCTATACATAGCGGAAACACTGGCAGTGCTGCAGGATCAGATCAAGGGTCTCACTCTTGGTATTCAGGATGTGAGGACCGACGAGTTACCTCTGAGGTTACAGTGACATACCGCTGGTGTTCCGAGTCGATGGACTAGGCTCTTGCGTATGATCACACAGGTGGTGACATGTTATCACCAGCACCATTAGTCTAGGGTGATTTTCTGCATTAATTTTTGAGTTTCTTGGTCATATGACTGATTTTGTCTTGGACACAAAACATTTTGTAAAAACTACAAACAGTTATATATTTTTGATTTTCAGAGTTTTATTTTGGTTAAGCTATGCGATCTTGATGCAAATGTTAATGTGAAATACTTTTCTTTACAAATCTGCAAATGTCTATCTAACACATAATTTGCTAATAAATCAGTTAATGTGTTTAAGTTTCTGGAAATGTGTTGATATTGAATGTAAGCAAACTGTCTTTCCAAAATCCTGACTCTTAGGAACATACGAGGAATAGCTGGGTTCCGAACAGAATAGACGCTCGTAAGCTATAGAATGATGAGCTGTGAATCTAGCCTGACAAAAAGTCAGTGTATGTCATGTGAAATGGCATCAGAGAGAAGCTCAATCAACGCGCTATACTCAATGATGTTGTTCATTGCTCGACCAATACATATCCCTCTGAAACTCACTAACTCGCCGCTTGGAGCAAAAATGACCCAGGCTGCAGAAGATAGGTTCCGCGTACTATGACTAGCTCCGTCGGCATACCCAACGAATGATTCCAAAGGGTCCGACATCTGCAACAAATGCAAAGTGCTAACCAAAATGACAACTCTTGACGAAAACAAAAATGTAACAAAAGCATATCTATAAAGAGATTACCACACTTAATCAAGCATAGTAACGCTTAAGATACAAACCGTTTCGGGGTTGCGACAATGGAATCTCATCGTAATCTACCAGCTCGTAGGCTCCTTTTGCTAATACTTGTTTAACAATGTAGGGGCCCATCCATAATGGTTCGAACTTACTTGCTCCCAATTTATCGGAGTCCTGATCGTAGAGCAAGACCAGGTCACCTTCCGAGAAGACATGAGGCTTGACATTTTTGTCAAATTGCTCCTTGATGCGTTTCTTATGTGCTTCATTAGCCAACACGGTGTCACGATGGGTTTCATCCAAGTGGATTAGTTCCAAGAAACAAGCCTCTTCCTCCGAAGTTTTAGGAAGTAGATCGATTGCGAGCTTGAGAGATAAAATTTTGCATTGAATTGGTAAGATAGCTTCCAGACCATAGACCAACTGAAAGGGCGTAAATCCGGTCGTATTTCTCACTGATGTCCTATATGCCCATAGAGCTGAGTATAGGATTAAATGTCAATTCCGTTTGTGGACTCCAAACGTATGCGCTTGAAGACTTTGTTGATTGCTTCAACTTGTCCGTTAGCCTGCGGATAATATGGAGTAGAACTATCGTGGGACAGTCCTAATTTGGTAGTCAATTCAACCATCATGTGATTGTGAAAATGCGATCCATGATCTGTGACTATAGCCTGTGGAACACTGAATCTAGAGACTACATGATTGAAAAAAGGAAAGAGCAGTCGTTTCGCCGTTGTTGTTTAATGTAGGCATCGCCTCAGCCCATTTTGTAAAATAGTAGACAACGACTATGATATACCCATGCCCCCCAGTCGAGGTGGGGTTAAATGTCATGAAATCAATGCCCCATTTTGGAAATGGGCCAACAGCAACTACTGGATGCAGTGGTGCAGGTGGTAATCTAGTTTTGCAGTCGAAAATTTGACAAGCATGGTAACTTCTGACTGCAATTATGCAATCTTTGAATATTGTGGGCCAGAAGTAACGAGCTCGTAAGATCTTTTGTGCGGTAGTGTAACTAGATAGATGTCCCCCACATGCGCTTGAATGACAGTCATTCAGGACTTTTTCAGCCTCCTCATGCATGAGGCACCTTCGCAGAATTGTACTGACACCACGACGGTAAAGTGTATCACCGACGATCTTGTAGTCTTTTGCTTGGTATCGAATACATCGATGTTTAGAGCGAGAGGCGTTAGGCCTAAAGGTTTGGGTTTGGAGATAGATTAGTATATCTCCATACTGTTATCACTCAGGTTGTCCCTAGGCTCCTGTAGGGATATGGCCGAGGTAACCACAAACCAATCTTTGGAATGCAGGTTCTAGCCCACCTAAAATCAGAGAGGGCTCTCTCTTAATGATTTAACTTTGTTGATGATGATTTTAGGCTAGTTGTTAGGTTCGGGGGTTTTATTGTTTTGTTTGGATGGAAGGTAGAAATTCCAAGCAAAGAGGCAAGGTAAGGTGTGATAAGTTTCAAACCATTGGGCATGGAGTCATGGATTAAGGCTTGCTGTTGCGTTTTTTGGTCACAAGAGGATTAAGGAGCGGGATAGCCACACATGAGACAGTTATCAATTTACTAAAAGGATGGAATGATGATCAGGGATGAAAGGCAATGGAGAATCTTCCATCAAACTGACAGGGAGGGGACGTGAATGAATGGTTATCTAGGAGCAGTTAAGAATTCCTAAACTCTCATTCATATGTGAAAGAAACAGCGTAAACAAGATCATTTAAGTATGCACGTTCATAACTATTTCTGATGAAAACATGAAAAAATTGCAGAAATTGAGCCTAAGGTGCAGTTAAACAAATCCTAAGCTATTCTTTTTTTTTCTGCAATTTAGATAGCGGAATGGTGATAAAACAAAACATGAAAAACTAACAGAGTTGAAAAACACTTATTGAACCATGTAGAAGCACAGGAATTCCACAATCACTCCTCGGCCAATTAAACACATCAAACAGTTTCAGAATCCATGCTTTCAGCAGTCTTTGATTATAGAAAATATGATAGTTACAGTGTGGGTCTCTGCTTGAGGAAAATGTCGAAATACCAAAGATTAAGCAACTTGCTCGACTAACCAACCAACCCATACTCCATCTTTCAGGGTGGTATATATAAGCAAAATATCTGAAGTCATTTATTACAATTGACCTAAATAGGTCTGCAGGAAAATCTTTTTCTAAAAAACCTAATTGTCGCTGGAATTAAATGCAGGTAAGTATTTTGGACTGCGCTAGAGGCAGCTGAATCAAAAGGAGTGCAATGTGGCCCTTGGAGGCTCGATGCAATACTGCTGGAATAACTATGCTTTGGGATTCGCAGTTCTGTTCTGGTGTGAGTTAAATGTGCAATAACCGTGATTTGAGAGTTTTGAGTGGCCTCGCCCTTTTCTTTGACTTTGCTGGAAGGTATTTAATTTTCACCTGCTTTGGGCCGCTGTTAAGATCTTTGCTGATACTCTTCGCTGCTACATTGATGGTCTCCGCCGCTTTCTGATACTCTTTGACGTGCTTTCTCTCTGTAAATTTGATCTGATACTCTTTAATCTCTGTCTCTGGTCTCTTTCTGTCTTCAAATCGGTTTAATTTGGCAAAATCGGGCTCCGAAGCTCCGAAGCTCGACTTTTGCTCTTGCGCGAATTTTCGGTTTTTTGGCTGCTGACATCAGCATGCTGACGTCAACAGTGGGTCCTTTGGTACGGATGTGATGTCAGCATGCTGACGTCATCAAGGTGACGTGGCAGTACGGCGGGGTGACGTGGAGGGTGACGTGGGCCGGGCGCAGGCTGGGTGAGGTGACGTGGAGGCGACGTGGCAAGGTGAAGTGGCGGTCCTGTTACGTGAGGGGAGGGTGGTTTTGCCTGTGCATCGGACCGCCTTTGGTATGGAGGTGGTTTCTGTCAGGGGCGGCCTGATGCAATGGGAGGCCGCCACGCGTCTCGATGTACGACGGTAAAACCGTCGGACATCGGGTGGTAACCTTCCACCATAATCAGGCGCGCGATGTGAATAAGGGCCGTCGGATCTGAGGGAGGCGATCCGACGGTGGATGGAAAAGGGAGATGCGCGAGGTAGAAGCGCGCGCGTGTTAAAGGCTTAATATATCGCGGCGCAGTGGGTTTTAAACTTTAGAAAATGGGCGACTGTGTTTTGCACGGTGAAAACTTATCAAACAAACATTAATAGTTTTCATAGAAGAATGCGCGGGGAGGGTTATTAGCCTTTGGAAAGGGTTTTCTTAGTGTTTGGAAGGGGTCCAGACACTTGGGAGTGGAAATTTTTGCAGAGGGAGGGTTCTTACTAAAGTCCAAGTGACTTAGTAATTCCTAGTGAAGTATTTATGGTTATATTTCAACCAGGGGAAGGGGATATTTACATATTTTTAGTAGGGGGATGGGGAAAATATAGGGAGTTAAATAGTAGTGTCAGTAGTTAATATGGAGATGAAAAGAAAGCGCTAAACTTTAGAGATCTTAGGCTTCAAAGGGGAGATGGAGCTTTATAGAGAAAGTATAGATCCTCCTTGAGTGAAGCAAATCTTCACCAAGGCTAATGACATGGGAAATGATGAAACTAAGAGATGTCAAGCAGATCTTGACCTCTTTTTAGGGAGATTAGTTAATGATTTGGGGGAGAGGGAGAAAGGGAAGTTAGTTATGCCTGCTTTGAGCTTTGTCACATAAAACTGCCTGGTGATTGTGCCCTGAGTAGAGATGACACCCTGAAAACATAGAATTGATCGGAAATCAAGATTCTGCAACCTCCAAACTACCTACCCAACCTACTTACCTAACATTTTTTCTTCTTTTGGTTCGGGTGCACTTAGACTTGCAGACCCATCATTTCAATTTTTTCTTTTTATGCCTTCCTATCTACAAACTACCCTTTTTTCTTCCAAGGGCCCAGATTAAGCAGTTGGGCTCCTTTGATTCTCTACCTATCTAAGAATCTGCCAAGATTACGCTATTTGGACAGATTTTCATTCTCTATATTCTAAAACAGGAAATTGAAACCTAGGGAGACCAAGATTAGGCTGTTTGGACCTCCCTTTAACTGAGACTTGTACAAAAATGGAGTAAATCTTCAAAATTAGCCTGCAGAAGATGGACTTTGAGTAGCTTTCTTTCCTTGGTGACTGTTTAGCAAATATGGAGCATTGCAGCATGCAAAGTATGACATATTTTTCCTGTAAAAATTCCAATCATGAAATATGAGTAACCTGCTGCAGCAGGAGGCTAACAGTGGCTCCACTTGGGGATGGCTTTTCCTTGTGAGAAGCCAAGAACAACAGGTCAGATTGCCTTGACTCTTCTGTTATGGCAGTGCTTTGAAACCTGCTAGTGCTGACTGTTGGATTGTGTTTAGCTTTTGGATTGCTAACAGTACTTTCCTTTAACTGTTTTGCTGTTAAATTATGAAGCACCGCCTGCTTTCTTCTGCGTGCTTTAGCCTCATGGATTCTTACAAAAATAAAATCAAAATGCTGATATATACAAACATTCTATGTACAGAATATAACACCGCCTGCTATTTTCATTCAAAAGGATCATTGTAGTGCTTTATCATTCGGCCATTGCCAGGACCTTCTTCAGCTGTGCTGCCATCTGGAGATCTGAGAAAATAGGTATTATTGCCTTGCACAGTGCTAATAATGTATGGCCCTTTCCATAGAAAATCGAATTTTGAATGCTTGCCCTTGTCCTCTCTTCGTGAATCCCATCTTAGAACTTTGCTACCCACCCAGAAATCGTCTGCTTTAGCCTTCTTATCAAACATCTTTTTGAGTTTTTCTTGCAGTATTTGAGCTCTGTCGAAGACTTGCTCTCTGGTTTGTTGAAGATGAATGGTTTGATTAACTCTTCTCTGCATGTCATTTGGTTCAGCCTGAATTTCCTGCAACAATTTAATAGTGGGAATTCCCAAAGATGAAGGAAATTTGGCTTCCATGCCATATACAAGTTCATAAGGGCTCATCCCAATGGATTTCTTGGTGGAAAGTCTATCTGCCCACAGAGCATTTGTGAGCTTCCTATGCCAGTTCTTTTTGTTTTCCTCTAGCAATTTCTTTATGATATTGATGAGGCTTTTGTTGGAAGATTCGGCCAAGCCATTACCTTGAGGGTAGTAAGCTGTGGAGTGGCCCAAGGTAATGTGGTATTTATGGCAGAATTTGATCATCTTTTTGGATTTGAAAGCAGCAGCATTGTCAGTGATGATCTTCTCAGGGCAACCGAATCTAGAAAGGATATTGCTCTCAAGGAATTGGATAATGGTGGAGTCGTTGGCTTGCCTACATGGGATGGCTTCAATCCACTTAGTGAAATAATCGGTGGCTGTTAAAATCCATTTGTGTTGGCCTAAGGAAGAGGGATGAATTTCTCCAATGAAGTCGAGATCCCATTGTTGAAAAGGTTTCTCGGTTGAAATGGGCTTAAGGGGCAAGGGTAGTAATTTTCTTTTCCCTTCAAAGATTTGGCATTTGTGGCATGAGACAACAAACTTCTTTACATCTGCAAATAGAGAGCGCCAGTAATAACCAACCCTTAAGATCTTGTCAGCCGTAGACTTCCAATATAAGTGTCCTCCACAGTCCCCTGCATGGAATTCTTTCATGATGTTGTTTGTTTCATTTATATTTAAACAATTAAGCAAAATACCTTCATGATTTTTCCAAAACAAAGCACCATCAATGACACAAAATTTTGATGATTTCATCCTTAAAAATCTTTTCCTGGTTCTGGACAATCCTGGGGGAGCACACAGGTTTAACAATATAAAGCAAATATCAGCATACCATGGGGATTGCAAGAAGGTTTCACTAATCTGTGGAGTCGCTAGCTCCAGTTCATTGTCCATTTGATTAATGTCTAAGGCTTGGAAGTTTGTTTCAGACATTAGTTTGGCTAAACCTTGTCCTTTTATCAGCTTGGTGGGTTTTATTTCAATGTCATATTCCAGGATGCTGGCAATCCACTTGCCTCTTTTGCCTTCTAGTCCCTCTTGAGTTAATATATCCCTTACAACAGCGTTAGGGACATAGGCGATCACGTGGGAGTATAAGATGTAAATTCTGAAATCTTTGATGGCTTTGACCAAGGCATAGGCTTGCTTATCCATAATCTGATATTTCAAGGGTGCATCTCTCAAAGCTCGGCTGAAGAAAGCAATTGCTTTTTGTTGCCCTGATCATCTTTCTGCAAAAGGACAACAGCTATAGTGTGTTCAGATGCAAAGGAAAAAATGATAAAATCTTTGTTGAATTGAGGGCTGGTGAGGACAGGCGTTTGTGTTAGGGCAGTTTTTATACTCTCAAAAGCCTGCTTGGTTTCAAGCAACCATTTTACCTTGGCATCCTTCTTCAACATGTTGCTCAATAGCCTTATTAGCTCGGCTAGGTTTGGGATAAATCTCCTTAGGAAATTGATCTTTCCAAGGAATGCTTGCAGTTCTTTTATGTTTCTTGGATAGGGGATTTGAAGGATAGCTTGAATTCTTTCCGGGTCAATTCTAATCCCATCCTTTGATATGATATGCCCTAGAAGCTTGCCTTCCTCAAGGGAAAACAGGGACTTCTTAGGATTCAAGGAAATGCCATATTTCCTGCATGTCATGAAAATTTGCCTTAAGTGTTTAAGGTGCTCTTGGTCAGATTTGGAGAATGGGGTCAGGTCATCAACGTAAACGACAAGGAAATCATGTATCTCCTTGGCAAATGCAATATCCATTGCCCTTTGAAAGGTAGCACCAGCACCTTTCAGTCCGAAAGGCATTTTAACGTATTTAAATGTTCTCCACGGTGTGGTAAAGGCTGTCTTGTCTTGGTCGTCCGGGTGAACAAGTATCTGATTGAATCCTGAAAATCCATCTAGTAAAGAAATTCTAGAGGAACCCACTACTCTTTGTAAGATAGGGTCCATTTTGGGCAACGGGTAGTGGTCTTTTAGAGAGACCTGGTTTAAATTTCTCAAGTCTACACACAGTCTTATCTCTCCTGTTTTTTTTCTAGTGGGAACTAAATTAGATACCCATTCAGAGAATCTGATGGGTGCAATGATACCTGCTTAAAACATTCTCTTTATTTCTTTTTCAATAAGGGGAAGAAGCATGGGGTTGATTCTCCTAAGTTTCTGTTTGAACGGTTTTCGATTTGGTTTTAAGGGAATGGTATGTTGGATCACTGAGGTGTCATAGGACTTCAACTCCTCATAACTCCAGGCAAATACATCTTGGAATTCTTTGAACAAATCCACATATTTTGGTTTTTGATCAGGGGGCAGATTTTTGGACAGCTTAATCATTCTGGGATGCTCTGCTGTTCCTATGTTGTGTTCTTCTATAGCAGAATTCAAAGGTTCCATCTTTGGCTTTTTGGGCACATCATTGTCATCAAACATGTCTTCTAATGGAGTGAGGCCGATAGGTAGAATATTACTCTTTAGATCAATAAACTCATCCTCTGCTTTGGTTGTTTCCTCTGAACATATTTGTTTAAGATGTTCTATGTTTGTATTGTTAAAAACAGTTGGGTTAAGGATTTGTTTAGCTGTTGCAGCTGTTACAGTCAGGTGATTTTCTTCTGCTAGCTGTTGTGAGTCGGTCATAGCATCCATGTCAATGTTTGTGTTGGAAAATTCATCCTCCAGAGTTAAGAAACTGTTAATCTGGGCATCATTTTGAAATACCTACCAATCCTTGACATTGTTAGGGACCAAAGGTCTGTGTTTTATTTCAGCGGTGAAATGGTGATTTGGTTCAAAGGGAAGCTTGCATGTGCTAGCAAAGGTTGCTAGACTATGAGTGTGAATATTATGATCTCGTGCAATTTTGGCAAGCCTGAATTCACTGAAGGCATTGAGTAATTCGGTGGCAGCAGCTCTGTAAGCTCTCATTCTACTATCATTAGCGACAAAGTTACCTTTCATTTGTTGTATAATCAAGTCAGAGTCACCTAGGATGGACACTCTAGTAGCTCCTAGGACTTTGAGTAGCTTAAGGCCTAAGAGAAGAGCTTCGTACTCTGCCATGTTGTTTGTACATCTGAAATTGAGTCTATAGGAATGGCCTTGTGCGTGGTTATCATGACTATTGTAAATCCATACTCCAGCCCCTGCTCCTAACTTGTTAATCGAACCATCAAATTCCAAATACCATGTGACTTCTTGTTTGAGGTTTGTATTGAGAGTTTCGGTTGTTTGACGATCGGGCAGACTTACAATTTCTGTTTCGAGGTGTTCTTCTTGCTGCTTGTTGGTTGCCTTGGCCGTTGAGACAATTTCATGGGTATTGGCAACCGATTCCTCATTGATGTATGTTCCTTGCTCCAAATATAACGACTTATCATCAGTTGGAGGGCTGGTGTTATCATTATATAAAATAAAAGAATCCATATCAAAATGGATTAAGTAAATTGGAAAATTTTGGGGCTTTTCCTCACTTCTTACCACATATTTCATTAACGTTTCTCTATATAGTCCCTTTGGTTGCCCAAAGACAGATATGGTGGCATAAGAGAGGTCGAGTTGAAGGGACCCTTGCAATTTTTCTCCCCACGATCTGGATAGGAGCATGCCATACTTTGTGGGAATGTCAGCAACTACTACGTCGATTAAGATTGTCTTGTTGGGAAATTGGACTAGAGAGACACAAAGGTCTTTGATAAAGCCTAAACATTTTACTTGACTTGAGTCAAAGGAATACAGATCTTTGTACAGTATTGTGACATCAAGGTTCAACCTTTCCATTACAGCTTTGGGCATCAGGTTATGTGAGGCACCTGAGTCAAACATAGCATTGTGCAATATTTTGTCATGTATGTGCAGACTAACATAAAAAGGTGGAACAGGTCCATAGGTTGTTTTTCCGTTAACTTCTGGACCAAACAGCAGCTCAGGGGTATCGTCTAAAACGTTCACATCATCCCTTACCTCTGGTAATTGAAGTGACCTTTGAATTTGTTGCCTATATACATCATGTTTGGCAAGTTCTGAGAGGGGAATGGATATCTTGAGTTTTCCAATCTCTGCTTCTAAACTGAATGGTTTTTCCAATGAGCTCTTGGTGTTGTCAGTGGCAGATTTCTCTTTTTCAGGCATACTCTCTATGTTTTCTTTTGGAATGTCAATGTCATGATGTATGACAGTTTGTGGTATTTCTGTTTTGGGAAGATTTTTAGGAGTGTTATTCAGATCTTCTTTTGGGGAGGAGGGAGGTAGAGGTTGATCAATAGGAGAGTGTGTGTCTGTTACATCCTCCACAGTTACCTGATGAGGGTTTGGGACAGAGCTGTCAGCTGGTTGATTGATGGTGCCATTTCCTTTAATTTTGTTGAGCTGTTTGCTATCTTTTGTTCTGCTAGATGGGGGAACATCAATGGTCCTTGTTCTTAATTTGTATTGCTTGTGTACCTCGTACACAACAGTATCATAACCTTGTTTAAAATCAAAGGACTCTCCCGACTTGGTGTGAAATTTTTTTGCATCAGGGTATGGTCGGTCTTCTTCCGTAAGAAAGATTTGTTGTTCATTTTCTGAATCTATCAAGTTCATATGAGTCCCATCTGTGGGCTCAGTGGATGTAGATGTCTCCGCATAGTTTTCCTGAAAAGGAGGCCTAATATCATGGTCGGGACTGGCCCTTCCAGCGTTAGTGTTTTGAGTTTTTTTGAAGTTCGGGTTCCTTATGGCATTGGGATGTTGACCTTCCCATGAAGTTTTCCTCTCAACATTGTCTACTCTGTCTCCCAGCCTGTGGATGCCACTGATGATAGCATCTAGCTTCTGATCGAAGGCTGAGGGTTCTTCTTTAAAAGTGGTTCTTCTCTCTGTTCTAGCTCTGTTTCTTTTAGCAATTAGATTTGCTTCCACACTAACAGCAACATCTTGCATTTCTGCAAGGCTTTGAGGGGCTCTTTCCCTTAACTGATATGCCATCTCAGCATCAAAGCCATTCGGGAATTTGTACAAAGTGAGATCAGGTGGAGGTCTTAAATTTTGTGGTATTGCACTGTAAACATTATTAAACCTTGCACAGTAATCCAAAACTATTTCCTGAGGTCCTCTTTTGATAGTATCATACTTAGATAGTATGTGCAGGGGGTCTTTCTTTTTCTCCCATCTGTTAATAAATTCCTGGTATAAGGCTTCAGGGTTTAATATGGAATTGGGTGTAAGTGCCCTAAACCAGGTTCTGACATCACCGGTCAAACTTTGGACAAAAATCTTCATTCTTACACTGTCATCATCAATTTCATAACTCTCGAAATAATCCTACATTTTCTTCGTATGCTGTAGGGCGGTGCAGGAGTTCGTACCATCAAAATAGGTGATTTTTGTCTGGTAGTCGTGAGGCATAGCCCCGGGATTGGCAGGAAACTGTAAGGACGCATATCTAGCCATGATGATGGGGATAAGCGGAAAAGCTAGGGCAGCGGGGATAACAGGAACAACCGGGGTAGAAGGAGTAGTAGTGGTAGCAGGAGTATAGGATGGAGGTGTAGAAGAGCTACTTGGAGAAGGGGGTGATGAACCAAGGGAACTTGGGGTTGACCGGAATAAAACTTTGATAGGGGTTGGAACACTGCTTGGCTGAACTGTTTCAGGATTCGCAGCAGTTGGGTCTTCTTTTTGCTTTTGTTTTCTAATGATCTTAGGAATTAAATTCGGATTTTCAAAAACAGCTGGGCTATTTGGATCAGGATTTGATCGTGTATTACGCGTTTGCTTCTTAGGAGCCAGCTTCTACTCTATTTTTTGGGAACTTTTTTCTAAAAAACACAGGTCGACCGAAGCTTTCAAAGGTTGGTTTCTTCCTCTGTGGGGTTGCAGACTGGTTTAGTGAGATTATCTGAGGAGGTCCCCAGTGGAGTTGCCATAATGTTATCACTCAGGTTGTCCCTAGGCTCCTGTAGGGATATGGCCGAGGTAACCACAAACCAATCTTTGGACTGCAGGTTCTAGCCCACCTACAATCAGAGAGGGCTCTCTCTTAATGATTTAACTTTGTTGATGATGATTTTAGGCTAGTTGTTAGGTTCGGGGGTTTTGTTGTTTTGTTTGGATGGAAGTTAGAAATTCCAAGTAGAGAGGCAAGGTAAGGTGTGATAAGTTTCAAACCATTGGGCATGGAGTCATGGATTAAGGCTTGCTGTTGCGTTTTTTGGTCACAAGAGGATTAAGGAGCGGGATAGCCACACATGAGACAGTTATCAATTTACTGAAAGGATGGACTGATGATCAGGGATGAAAGGCAATGGAGAATCTTCCATCAAACTGACAGGGAGGGAACGTGAATGAATGGTTATCTAGGAGCAATTAAGAATTCCTAAACTCTCATTCATATGTGAAAGAAACAGCGTAAACAAGATCATTTAAGTATGCATGTTCATAACTATTTCTGATGAAAATATGAAAAAATTGTAGAAATTGAGCCTAAGGTGCAGTTAAACAAATCCTAAGCTATTCTTTTTTTCTGCAATTTAGATAGCGGAATGGTGATAAAACAAAACATGAAAAACTAACAGAGTTGAGAAACACTTATTGAACCATGTAGAAGCACAGGAATTCCACAATCACTCCTCGGACAATTAAACACATCAAACAGTTTCAGAATCCATGCTTTCAGCAGTCTTTGATTATAGAAAATATGACAGTTACAGTGCAGGTCTCTGCTTGAGGAAAATGTCGAAATACAAAGATTAAGCAACTTGCTCGACTAACCAACCAACCCATACTCCATCTTTCAGGGTGGTATATATAAGGAAAATATCTGAAGTCATTTACTACAATTGACCTAAATAGGTCTGCAGGAAAATCTTTTTCTAAAAAACCTAATTGTCGTTGGAATTAAATGCAGGTAAGTCTTTTAGACTGCGCTAGAGGCAGCTGAATCAAAAGGAGTGCAATGTGGCCCTTGGAGGCTCGATGCAGTACTGCTGGAATAACTATGCTTTGGGATTTGCAGTTCTGTTCTGGTGTGAGTTAAATGTGCAATAACCGTGATTTGAGAGTTTTGAGTGGCCTCGCCCTTTTCTTTGACTTTGCTGGAAAGTATTTAATTTTCACCTGCTTTGGGCCGCTGTTAAGATCTTTGCTGATACTCTTCGCTGCTACATTGATGGTCTCCGCCGCTTTCTGATACTCTTTGACGTGCTTTCTCTCTGTAAATTTGATCTGATACTCTTTAATCTCTGTCTCTAGTCTCTTTCTGTCTTCAAATCGGTTTAATTTGGCAAAATCGGGCTCCGAAGCTCCGAAGCTTGACTTTTGCTCTTGCGCGAATTTTCGGTTTTTTGGCTGCTGACGTCAGCATGACGTCAGCTGTACGGCGGATGACGTCAGCAGTGGGTCCTTTGGTACAGATGTGACGTCAGCATGCTGACATCATCAAGGTGACGTGGCAGTACGGCGGGGTGACATGGGCCGGGCGCAGGCTGGGTGAGGTGACGAGGAGGCGACGTGGCAAGGTGAAGTGGCGGTCCTGTTACGTGAGGGGAGGGCGGTTTTGCCTGTGCATCAGACCACCTTTGGTATGGAGGTGGTTTCTGTCAGGGGCGGCCCGATGCAATGGGAGGCCGCCACGCGTCCCAGTGTACGACGGTAAAACTGTCGGACATCGGGTGGTAACCTTCCACCATAATCAGGCACGCGATGTGAATAAGGGCCGTCGGATCTGGGGGAGGCGATCCGACGGTGGACGGAAAAGGGAGATGTGCGAGGTTTAGTAGAAGCGCGTGCGTTAAAGGCATAATATATCGCGGCGCAGTGGGTTTTAAACTTTAGAAAATGGGCGACTGTGTTTTGCGCGGTGAAAACTTATGAAACAAACATTAATAGTTTTCGCAGAAGAATGCGCGGGGATGGTTATTAGCCTTTGGAAAGGGTTTTCTTAGTGTTTGGAAGGGGTCCAGACACTTGGGAGTGGAAATTTTTGCAGAGGGATGGTTCTTACTAAAGTCCAAGTGACTTAGTAATTTCCAGTGAAGTATTTATGGTTATATTTCAACCAGGGGAAGGGGATATTTACATAAGGGGATTATTTGCATAGTTTTAGTAGGGGATGGGGAAAATATAGGGATTTAAATAGTAGTGTCAGTGGTTAATATGGAGATGACAAGAAAGCGCTAAGCTTTAGAGATCTTAGGCTTCAAAGGGGAGATGGAGCTTTATAGAGAAAGTATAGATCCTCCTTGAGTGAAGCAAATCTTCACCAAGGCTAATGACATGGGAAATGATGAAACTAAGAGATGTCAAGCAGATCTTGACCTCTTTTTAGGGAAATTAGTTAATGATTTGGGGGAGAGGGAGAAAGGGAAGTTAGTTATGCTTGTTTTGAGCTCTGTCACATAAAACTGCCTGGTGATTGTGCCCTGAGTAGAGATGACACCCTGAAAACATAGAATTGATCGGAAATCAAGATTCTACAACCTCCAAACTACCTACCCAGCCTACTTACCTAACATTTTTTCTTCTTTTGGTTCGGGTGCACTTAGACTTGCAGACCCATCATTTCAATTTTTTCTTTTTATGCCTTCCTATCTACAAACTAC
>APFE030208362.1:57846-72300 GCA_000404065.3 Pinus taeda
ATTGTTTTTAATTAATTATTACTATAAATTTATTGAATAAAAACATTGTTTGAATATTAACAAATAAGTAGAATATTTTACAACAAAAGTGAAATAATGACACTAATATCATACATATATGCACAAATATATGTATGCCCTTTAAATATATTGTTTCATTAAATTAATCTTCATTATACAAGGGATCCCTTCTTAAGAAAGTGGCCCTCCGAGGAAAAGTATGAACAACAAAACCTAGAGTTATTCTAACTGATCAAACCCTCTGTAAAACTTCTCCTTCAATATTCTTCGTTGTTGGGTCATTCTCCCTTACTATCCCTTGCTCTTCTTCCTTGGACTCTACACACTTGGATGAATATCCTTCTCCACTCAATCACTGAGATCTCGTTGTCTTATTGTCTTGTTCCCTCTAGATGTGTCTTTTACCTTAACTTGGCCTTCTTTTTATAAGTTTGAGGTATTGGCCAAATTCACAACCCTAGTCTCCAAAGTGATTGACAATTGAGATTAGATCTCAACGTCATTTGACATGAACAATTGAGATACATTTATTTCACCATTGAAAGTAACATTTTGCATTTCATTAGATTAACTCACTTTTTCTTGTAAAAGTCATTTTCTTTAATATTTCTATTAATTAAAATAATTGTTAAGGTTATAAGTCCTTTTGGATGACTTCCACTTATCAAGACACTTAGACTTGTTGGAAGTAATTTTCCAGTGCTACTATTATCAACACTCCCTCTTAGTGAGGAAGATACTTCTACAAGAACCATATGTAACTAGCTTCCCCTTTGACCTTGGCTAAAATGTCCCATGCATCATCCTTCAACATGGATTTCATCCGAATGTTAGGAGTATTGATAACTTATAGTTGATCTAAGAAAGATAAACCCTAGACTTTGAGCTCTGTACTCTGCAGCCAATGCTCAGGTCTGCGCCCCCTGCACCTTCCAGAATGTCTTACCTCACAGAGCCGCCAGCAGATCCGTCTTCGGGCCTCTGTTAAACCTCACGTCATGTCCTCCCCGGTGGGAGGGGCGGGATCCTTTCCCCCCCGTCCTTCAAACGATCATTCAACGGACGACGTAGCTACCTCGTCTCCCCCGCTTCCTCCAGGTTACTCCTCCGGCCAAGATCATAGCTCAGAATAGCCTAACGCAGCAGTGAAACATACAGTTACATGTGAAGAGGAGGCAAACGTACCAGGGGCATCACAACCAAAGGCGACTTCGGCAACATGCATCCCAAAAGCCACATAACGAATCAAAGTTGAGCTCCCCAGTCACTGAATCAACGGCGAAATACAATACATGAAAGATCACGCACTCATTGGAAAATTTCTTGGCTTCTGGCCAACGGAAAAAGCCCTACACGGATGGATCGCCTCAAAATGGAAGCCCAAAGGACAAGTCTCGCTGCTACTAGGCCCCAAAGGCTTCTTCACTGCAATATTCAACTGCCTGGAGGATAAAACCCGAATATTTGAGGGCGGTCCCTATTTCTTCAACTCAGCGGGTCTCTTCCTACGTGATTGGAAACCCAGGTTCAATCCAGATACAGAAGATCTCAGTCATGCTCCAGTCTGGATTCGCATGTATTCCCTTCCTTTGGAGTACTGGAGAGAAGAAACTTTAAAGGACATCGGAGATAGCATTGGCACCTTCATCAAAGTTGCAGAGGAAACCAAAAATAGAAGATTCACCTCCTATGCCAGGATCTGCGTCTAGATGCATCTTAAGAAGACCCTTGCAGACTCGGTAAGTCTCTACCATGATGATTTTGAATGGATTCAACCACTATATTATGAACATATCCCTTTTCGATGTCGCAAATGCCATGAACATGGCCATCTATTTAGGGATTGTCCACTGACTATTCAGATCAAATCTTCTACTAACGAGGCTAATAAAGACTCTGAAGGTTTCACTAAGGTGCCCAATCGCCGCAGGCATGCCAAAAAACATTATGTTGCTCCCTCCAGTCCTAAAAAGGCTGAATCCCAGAATAGATTTCAAATCCTCACCCCTCAGGATCCCTCAGATAATTTGCCTAAAGACCCTCAGGTCTCCCCGCATCGACCGCCCTCCTCTCAGAATCTCAAAAATCCCCTGGATCCATCCTCCTCAGCGCCCTTCAGTTTCCCTCTTTCCTCGAATTCAAAAATGCCGGCTCTAGACGCTAACATGCAACCTTCGGCTATGGATCTCGATGCAGCTTTAGCACTCTGTCTGCAAGAGGGGGTCACAGAAGATCTTCAGAATATCCCTATAAATATGGAGGAAGACCCAGAGAATGTAAGGATATTCTCAAACTTGAAACTGCATGCAAGCAAAAAGAATATAATTCAATACCCCCTTGGGAAACAGATAGACTGGAAGGAGTTCTAATCAAAGCTCAACACAACAAATGCCTAGGTATACAGGCAGGCAGTCCATGGGATGGAAAGAAAATCTTAAAAGAGACAAAGAAGAGAGGGCGCAAAACCGATCTACAAAGAACCATCATTTTAGGAGAAATTTTAATGGAATCAGGGAGATTCCCGAAGTTGATGAAGTTCTTCAAGCCCCAACCCCATTGTTCCTCATGAAGCTCATCTCCTGGAACATGCGTGGGCTCAATAGCCCCTCAAAACACAGAATGTTAAAAAACATGATACAGTTAGAGAAACCAGTTGTTGTTTTTCTACAAGAAACAAAAAGTACTAATACGGCCCTCGAAAGGATCCTCAACAAAGCCTGGAGCGGCAATCGTTCAGTTTCAATGGATGCGGTAGGAGCCTTCGGTGGGCTATCAATAGTCTGGAACCCGCAGATCCTTATGCTTCAAGATTTTCATGCCACTCATCATTTCATTCAAGCTACATTTCATCTCATCGGGACGAATTTGCACGGTCTTCTCACCAACACTTACTTTCCGCAAGATTCACATCACAAATTAGAAGTGTTGGATTCGCTAACAGATCTGAACTCTTCCAGGCAATTCCCTCTATGGATTAGCGAGGGAGATTTCAATATAATCACTAATTTAGGGGAAAAAAAAGGAGGGCGCATGAAGTTAGAAGATGACAACACAGGATTCAAAGATTTCATTCAAAGCAATCAGCTCATAGACATCCAAACCTCTAATGGCACTTACACATGAACAAACAAACGCAGGGGTATACATAATATTGCTTCTAGGCTCGATCGTTTTCTCATTTCAGATAATGCTATTCATCTGGGAGGAGATTTTCACGCCTCCATTTTACCTCAAGGCAGCTCGGATCACTGGACCATAATGCTGCAATGGACGCGTCCAGGAAAACACTGCAATCGGCCTTTTAGCTTTGAAGCCTTCTGGTCCACTCATCCTGACTTTAAAGAGGTGGTTCGAGCGGCATGGAGATCCTTTTCCCCCCCAACAGGTGCAAATATGTTCCAATTCCAACAGAAACTCAGACACCTCAAGCAAGTGCTTAAAGTCTGGAACAAAACCCAATTTGGGAACATTATGGACACCCGACAAAAATTGGAGCAGAGTATGTGTACGCTTCAGCAAGCCATTATCCTAGAGGGCAGAACAAAAGAACTTGGAAATAAGGAGCAATCCCTCTGGACAGAAATAGAGGCTAAAAGGTTACAAGAGGAAATCCTTTCGCGCCAAAAGTCCAGAATAAGATGGCTAAAGGAAGGAGAAAAGAATACAAAATTCTTTCGTTATTCCACTATTCAACGACGAATGCACAACAATATTTCTTTCATTAACAATAGTCAAGGGGAGAAATTAGAAAAGCATGAAGACATTGAAAAGGAACTCAAGGATTACTTCCAGGAAGCACTCAAAGAACAAACAAGGAGTAGATCAACAGCCATCAGAGCAGTCACGCAGCACATCCTCAAGCTAATCACGGAAGATCATAATCAAAATTTACTAAAACCAATTTCCATGCAGGAGGTAGAAGAAGAAATGGCTTAGCTAAAAGATGGTAAGGCTCCTGGACCTGATGGTTTCACCTCCAATTTTTTTCATGAGTTCTGGGAATTAATTAGTACCGAAGTTTGGGAATTGGTGGAAGAATCTCGCTCTATGCATTGGCTCCTATCCTCCCTTAATTCCACCTTCATTGCTCTGGTTCCTAAGGGGGAAGAAGCAAATATGCCTGACAAATTCAGGCTGATTTCCCTCTGTAATGTAATCTATAAACTTATCTCCAAAGTGGTGGCAAATAGGCTCAAACCTCTTCTACCTCTTCTCATCCTTCCGGAACAGACGGGATACGTCGAGGGGCGTCAGATAATGGACGGCATTATCCTTTCTAATGAGGTGATCCACTCCTTAAAAATCCTTAAAAAATCGGGCATGATAATGAAGCTTGATCTTTCCAAAGCTTTTGACAAGCTCAGTTGGGAATATATTCATCAAATGTTGCTAGCCTTCGGCTTCAATGCCACCTAGACCCACTGGATTATGAATCTCATCACCTCTCCATGCTTCTCAGTTCTCCTCAATGGCTCGCCTTCTCCGCCCTTCCGCTCATTGAGAGGCATCCGTCAAGGGGACCCCCTTTCCCCCTTCATATTCGCTCTTATGGCGGAAGGACTCAGTTGTCTCCTTCATCATGCTGTTTCCTCTCAAGCGATCAAAGGCATAGCGCTTCATGGACTCCACCCCTTATCCCATCAACAGTTTGTTGATGACACGATGCTCTTTGGTCATCCTTCGTCTTCCGAAGCCAAAACCTTTAAAGCACTGCTTGAGCTATTCTCTGAAGCCTCTGTAACCTCAATCAATGCATCCAAATCCCAACTCTTCTTCTTCAACACCCCTGTCTCCACTCAAAGAAATGTTGCACGCATCCTTAGATTCTCCATTGCCACGCTTACATCCAAATACTTGGGCGCCCCTCTAATGATCTCTGCTCTCAAGCATGCGTCTTGGCGTACGCTACTGGACAAATTGGAAACCAGACTTTCCTCTTGGACCTACAGATCGCTCAACATAGCTAGTCGGCTCATTCTGCTCAAATCCGTCCTCCAAGCTATGCCTCTATATCTCTTTTCTATATTAGCCACTCCCAAATGGGTCCTCAAAGCAATTCGTAACCTTCAAAGGAGTTTTCTATGGGGATCTACAGGGCTCAACAGGAAATGGGCCCTTGTTAAATGGACAGAAGTCTGCCAACTGAAATCCAATGGTGGACTAGCACTACGGGATCCCCTTCATAGCAACTACACCATAGGAGCAAGAGTATGGTGGAATTGGTTAGTAAAACCACACATTCCTTAGGCAAAGCTATGGCAAGCCAAATATGCTCCTGGAAGTCATTGGGATGAACTAATCAGAATCAATCCTAGTATCTCAGGCTCCATGATTTGGAACGCAGCTAAAATTCATAGTGCCTTCATCCAGGAGAACAGCTTTTGGGAAGTTCACTTGGGGAATTCGGCGCGTTTTTGGAAGGATTCCTGGCAGCAGCTCCCAAAACTTGCCTCAATTTTCCATAAACCCCTCTGGCAGACCCACATGCAGCGCACCAATCTTATTAATGTTTCTCAGTTCTGGCAGCAGCAAGAGCCTCAAGATTTCCAATAGTGGAAGCTCGCAAGCTCTTGGCAGGCGGATTGGCATGGCGAGACCTTCGCAGACATTGAACAAGAGCTAATTCACAGGAAAATCAAGTAGTCAAACCAGCAGGACAAATTGAGGTGGGGAAACTCTACAAAAGGGACCTTCACTACCAAAGAAGCTTATACTTTAAGTTATGCGCAAGGCCAAACCGATAAAGATCAGCTATGGAATAATATTTGACAGTCCAAACTATGGCCCAAGGTTTCTACCTTTCTATGGCTCTTAAGCAAAAAGCGCATCCTCACCTGGGACAATTTGTAAAGAAGGGGCTTCATTGGCCCCTCAAGATGCCCAAACTGCTCTCTCTAATCGGAGACCATTCTGCATCTTATGGAGACCTGCCCCATTGCGGCTCAGCTTTGGGAGCAAATCGACCGATGTAATCAGAGAGTAGGAAACCGTCAGGGGGACATAGCAAACACTCTGAGAACCTGGCCCAAGCTTCTGTATCAAAGCCCCATTCTGAATTCTTTATGGAATCTCATTCCAGGGTTTCTTTACTGGACCTTATGGAAGGAACGGAACAACAAAGTCTTCAACAATAGTAAATGTCCTTATGAAATTCTCTGGCTTCTCTTAAAGCAAAATATCCAAGAAACCTTGGCGCTTCGGTCATGGCAAGAAACTGATTGGCCAACCTCCCCTCAAGAGCAGCTCATCTGGAAATCATGGAATCTTAAACTATCCTGCGCCCCCTCTGATCTTTCCAGACCCTCTCCCAAGTCCGTCTCCCCAGTGCATTGGTCCCCCCCTGCCATCTCCTCTTTCAAATTGAACTTTGATGGTGCAGCTAAAGGGAATCCTGGACCAGCAGGTTATGGAGGAGTAATTAGAAACGACAGAGGTATAGTACAGTACATCTTCTATGGTTCGATAGGCAAAGACACTAACAATGTCACGGAAATGGAAAGCTTATGGAAAGGAATATGCATTTTTGATCAACACGGTTTATACCCGCTAGAAGTAGAGGGAGACTCCCTAATCCTCATCAATGCAGCAACTCAAATTCAAACAGGAACCTCAGCTGCCAAAATTGCCTCCAGTTGGAGATTGCTCAGCAGGCTCGAAACACTGGAGGAAAGGCTCAGGCGTCCCAACTGCATCGTTTTTAAGCATGTAAAGCGTTCTGCCAACAAGGTAGCAGATAGATTGGCCAACCAAGGGGTTGACCTGCATCGCCCTCCCTACTCAGGCACTCTCAATGACTCAGAGGATATTCAACTCCAACAGGAATGCCACTCTCTGTCAATTCAGGATATTCAATCCCCGGCTGCGGGTGATTAATATGGTTATTAATGAGGGGGCGGCCTTCCCACTGGGCAAGTGGCAGCCCAGATCCGCCAGCTGTAGGGGCGATCTACGGGCCTGCCACCCCCGTCCTGATAAAATGAATGCAGCACTTAATACTGCCCTGCAAATTGTCGTTAGCTGCTTTATCTTTGGCCTTCGATTCGCCTCTCCAGTGCTCTGCGTGCAGTCTGCCTGCGTTGGAATGTTCAGCGCTTGGAATGTCGCTCTATGGATCTTTAAGAACCAGCCTTCGCTGGGTAGGCCGCATCTGAGGTCTGTTCACGGTGTCATTTGGCTGTGGATTATTTGCTTTTGCGATTTGACGCTAACGATTGAGCCTTGGCAGCGGACTCTAAGGTTCAGACCTCGGCCCTCTGCACATAAGGCCTTAGTCTCTTCCTTGGGGCGCCCTGGCTCTCTCGTCTGCAAGCTCCAGTTTGTTTTAGTTTATGTTTGCATTGCGCCCCTCGGCGCTCAGGGAGACTCTCCGGTTTAGCTCTCTGTGGTAAGTCTCGCCCCGCCCCTCTGCATTTTTTCAGAGTCTTATTCGTCGCCCTTCGTGCTTTTGTCCACTATTCCGCCTCTGGGCAAGGTCAATTGGTTCTTTGTGAATTGTGGCAGGGGGCAAACTAGTTCTCTGTGCAGCCTTTTTTGCAGCGACGCTCCAGAATGCCGCGTGAACGGCTTCGCCTCAGCAGTCGCAGGGGTGGGTCTCGGGGAGGAGCTAGAGGAAGAGCTTCCCCTCAGCACTCCTCACCCTCATTGGAATCCCCCTCTGAAGAAGTTAGCTCCCATGGGGCAAGGCGGGGCCGAGGCAGAGGAAGAGGCCGAGGTCGTGCAGCTGCGTGCTCGCACCGCTCTCACCCCTCAACCCGTTTTCAGTTCCCATGTTCCCTGGAAAATGCCACTTATTTTGTATCAGTGCGGATTGAGAAGTGCAAAAACGCAGCCTCTCCAGAAGTCCCTGCGGAGCCTCGGCCACCTTCTCCTGTTCAATGTCCAAGATTGTAGCCTGCAGAAGCCTCTGGTGCGGTGGTGGGTCCAAGCGAGCCGACAAAGGATGATGCTCCTTACACAGATACGAGTGCGTCTGATCAGTATGGTTGCAGAATTGTTGAGGAGCATCCATCCACCTCCGTGGATGCTTGAGCTCATCTCCTTGTTGTTTTGGCGGTCGCTTCTGCGGTTTCAGGTTGTGTGTTTCGCTTCCACTGTGCGCAGCGTTTGTTGTGGGATACTCCTGTTCCTTTCAGGTCTGTTCAGGTCGAATTCAGCCTACATATGCATCTACGTCTGTTGGTATATCTATGTTTGTTTGTATCTCCTTGCAAAGGCAGGGATAGGGAGTTTTGGAATGTGTCTAGTGGTTTGGCTTTCAATGGGTTCCGGTCTGTGTCCAATTGTCAGTCTTACAGTCTTTCAGTCTCTCAGTCTTTCAATCATGGACGGTGTTATGGTCTCTTCTACCAGTGTTAAAGTCCAGCTATAACCATCTCAGTATGGAGAATGTAAGCTTTTTTGTAACCCTTTTTGTATAATAATAGAAGTAGCATAAATTACACAAAAAAAAACATGGATTTCCTCCAAATCTCTTTATTTGTTGCCTCCTCAATGACATTAGTTATTAATCTTAGGTAGTTCAAAAACCTCTTCAGAGGCATGCTCTCCTTAAATGTGTTCCTAGGAGCCTCTACATGCTCCTTAGCATCTCTTAATATCTGCTCAAACCACTTGGGTGATGAGAAGGAGCTGGAAGTAGCTACTATCTCCTCCCAACCTAAAGGTTGAATCCCTAAAGTGGAAGTCTCTACATGTTGTTCTCCCTTAGGAGCCTCATGCTCTTCATCCTCTATCACTACTGGTGGCAACTCATGAGACTTCCTAGATGTCAAGTTCCCCCCTAACTTGAAATCTCTACTCAAAACTGTCATCCTCTATGTTGATATGAAGATCATGTAAGGCTCAATATTTGTCCTCTTCTCCACAAACACATGGATGTATTCTGAGAAACCAATGATCCTTAAATGTCCTATTTATTGCTCCACTCCTATGAATTCCTCCTCAAGCGTATTTCCCCCCAATATCCTCTTAGGACTCATGTTTTACACATATACTATAGTATTGCATGCCTTTGCCCCAAAAACATAGATGGATCCTGGTCACGTATCATTTCCTTGGCAAAATCGATTATGGATCAATTCTTTCTCTTCAAAAGCCCAATTTATTGAGGGTTGCACAAATTTGTCATATCCCTCTTGATCCCTACCTCCTTGCATAAATCCTTGAAGTCATTGGAGGTGTACTCTTCCCCATTATTTGACCTCAATACCTTGGTTTTTCATGCTTGTCTGGTTCTCAGCCTAAGTCTTGGAATCCTAAAATCCACTGAAGACCCAATTCTTGGTTTTCATGAAGAAGATCCAGGTTTTCCTAGAATATTTATCAATAAGAATGACATAGTATAATGCTCCTTGTATTGGTTCAATTGACATAAATCCACACACATCTAAGTGACTTAGATCCAAAATCCCCTCAAACCTACTCTCACTACAAGAAAAAGCATCCTTATAAAACCTTACTAAGTACACACCCTCTATAAACACCATACTACTCAACACTAAACATTGGGACACTAGGGACACTCTCTATCAATATTAGCTATTCCCTATGATAAGAAATGTCCCATCCCCTTATGCCACAACCTGCACAGGTTTTCATTTTCATGTACCAAAGCCTAAACAGGTTTTCCCTTCAAACTATATAAGTTTCCCTCTCTAACCCGAATGGCCACTACTGTGTTTGGGCTAATATCCTTTGGATGAATGAGCACTTTCCTACTCCTGAACATTACCTCATATCCTCTATCCTCCATCCTTAAGACTGAGAGCAAGTTATTATTCTGTCTTGATACAAATAGCACATCATTGGCTTCCAATGTTCCTCCTAACTCGAGCTAGAATGATTCCCTCTCACTTCTTAGACGCAATACCATACAATCACATGTAACTATATGGATGACTTTGGTAACTATTTTCTACACCCATGTGCGACGTCATATCCTGTGTGATTTCTAGCTTTTGGTTGTGTTTTATACAACATCATATCTCGTGTATGACATTGAAACTACAATTTTTTGCATCTATTTTCACCTATGTTGTTGTACTACATATGGCCACGTATGATTCCTTTTGTTGTTGCCTTCTACTATATAACCATCACCTCATTTCTTCCTACTTTTTTAATATTATTATTTCCTCAAAAGGTTGGTCCTACACTGCCCCTACAACTCTTGTATTTGTATGATATTTGGCTTCTATGCATATGTGCAGTACTTCATAAATTGGGCCCTTAGAGAGACAAGTTTGATACCATGTTAATTTCTTACCCTAGCTTCTAGCTAATTATTTTCTACTAATTTCCTTTCTATAAATTAATTACTTTAGTAGATAAAATGAATAAAAGCATTATTGCAATTTTAACATGTACATAAAAGGTAACAACATAAGAAAAATAGTGACACCAATCTCATACACATGCACACATAAATATTTTCCCTTTAAATATGTTGTTTCATTAGATTAATCTTTAGCATATAATGGTTTAGTTTCTACTAAAATCCCCTTTGAGGAAAAATACAAACAACAAAACCTCGAGTTATTCCAACTGATCCAACCCTCTGCAAAACCTATCCTTGAATCTTGTTTGCTATTGGATCCTTCTCCCTTGTTTCCCTTTTTTCTTCTTCCTCATACTCTACAAAACTTGGAAGAATGCCCTTCTCCACCCAATCATTGAGATCATACTACCTGTGCTCCCTGGATGTGCCATTTCCCTTATCCTAGCCTCCCTTTTATAAGTTTGAGTTATTGACTGAATACACAACTCTAATATCCAAAGTGATTGATAATTCATGTTAGATCTCAACATCGCTTGAGTTTAACGATTAAGATTCAACTAATTCACTAATGTAAATAACCTTAGAATTTCATTATATTAACATGATTTTTCTTATAAGAGTAAATTACTTTCATAATTCCATTTATTAAAGTAATTGCTAAATATATTAGGCCCTTTTAGATGACTCTTAGATGTCTAGACACCTAAACATATGTGGAAATATGTATTGCATGCTAGTATCATTAATAGTTCATTTTAAAAGATAGATAATTAGATAATTAATTAATTTTTATATACATTGTGGAGTAATGTTGTCAAAGTTGTCTTCTATTTCCTATTTAATGTTTAATAAAATCATTTCAAATCTTTAGTATCGTAATGATCAAATGTTTTTCAAAATGTTTTCATGATCTTATATAAAATTTATTGATGTATATTATTAATGGTAAAAATGATTCTAATCCAATTCAAATTCACCTGTCTTTTCTAAAATTTATGCAGTGATTAAAATTTCACTTCATTACATTTATGTACAATTTGGATTATACTTATTTTTTTTTCAAGCTAAATGAGTTGAAATATAGTAATTTAAGTTGAGTTCGAGGAAACTCACGGGGCACTTCCTCTCATTCTAAGGATGGAACCTATGGTAAATTAGATTATATAGAATCTCAAAGTAGTGTCATGCCACTTAGAGAAATAGAACATGTGTGAGCATAATACCAATATGTCATACAACCACTTATGATATACCTAATTAACAGCATGAGATGAATTAATATAACAAAATTCTTTACAGTTTAGATTTTACTATATATTGAAGTTGTTTTACAATATATTTTTTACGATATATTGAAGTTATCAATTAAGAGATTTAATGCGTGAGACTTTAAAATCCTATAATTTTAGGAATTTCATTCCTAAAAAGCAATAGAAAGTATGAAGGCATATTCATGGTTTGATCCCCATAAGAAAAAGTTCAAAGATGGATTTGGAAACTCTACCAAGGAGGTGATTCTTTCAACTTTTGACCTTATATTTAGATTAGATTTAGGGATTTCTTGTGAAATATCATCTTTGGTTTTCCACTTGTAAGATTTATTAAATTGAGATTTACATCAACACAACATTGGAGCTACATTCTCGCCTTTTTCCTTTTCCATTATTGAGTTTTAACCAACATGCACGCACCTATTTCTAGGTATTCTATAGCTTGTGTACACCTCTATTTGAGCCCACGCCATTTTTCTACAAACCAAAACCCTATGCCCATGCTATAGACTATGTGAACTTCTTTGGCCCACTAATAAACCTTGCATCCATTCCCTACTTGTGGGTGTTTCCTTCTGTGTGCCATACAACCAACAAATTAACCGAGAACTCAACCAAAATAAAATAAAATGTTTCTATATTGATTTTAAAATTCAACCAATTAGTTGTTGCAGTCATATTGTCATTGGAGACAATGATGGAAAACAAGTCACAAACATAGAGAACAAATGATGAGTTGGATATTTTGCACCAACTAGTGGAGCAATTGCAAGCTCTCCTCAAGAAAATGAACCTGTGCTCCCCCATTGTTCATAGCACAAACAATTTTGAAAATAAGACAAGTTTTGACTTGAACATGATCCCTCTAAATTAGGGAAATACTTAAACATAGTCTAAAGGATTTATTTAATTTGTTTTGTCTTTATGTTTTGTAAATTTTACAAAATCTTATGTCTTTTGCAAAGTTTTCTCTTCCAAAGACACTTCGTATTTAAGGCAAGTATGTCAGCAGATAGCCATAATAGGTGACAATTAAGAAGAAGCCCTAGCCTCATTTCACATTGGTTTCAAGGAAATTGTAATCTCATGATGTATAAGTTGTGACCTAGGAACACAATTTTAATATAATATAAATTCTCGTTTGCGTTAAAATAATAATAATAATGTGAATATAAATATTTTTTGGATCAAGTTACAAGAAGAAGGGCGACAAAGAAAAATATTTTGGGTTTAAATCAAGATTATATTTATTAAAATAAATAGGTTGCAGCTAACTTTGATGCAAGGAATCTTTATGGTAGGGGCAATTCTACATAGTATTGTATTGAAGTCGAGGGAAAACCATAATGCAAATACTGAAGAAGTAGATCTAGTATTTTGCTTTAGTACATTGCATAATCTGTTTATCTACAGTGAGAAATTCTACATCCAAACCATTGTACTATATATTAATGAAGAAGGGAGAATAATACTAGAACCATAAACAATTTTGGAAACAAGGACTAAGCAGCTAAGAAATTGAGCAATTATTGAGTAAATCATAAAATGAAAGAGCCTGCTAGTAGAAGAAGCGACATGGGAAGATTATTTGTTCATGTAGAAAGCACCTACACATCATTCAAGTGTTGAGGAAATCTCTCCTTTGAGGGTGAGGGTCATGTTAATCCCTATATAAGCCCCATGTTAACCCAAAAAATCCTTATCAAGCCCTCCATATTACATTTCTATTGTTATATTATTATGTAGGTTGGAACCTCTCATGGCCCAACGGGATACGAGTAAGCATGATGTTGTTAATGAGCTGGCAACACTATTGAAGGATGGGACTGTTAAAGTTGTTCAACTATCAAGGAGATGATAAATCAACTCTCACTGCTATCTTTGCATTATGTTTCTACCTGAACAATCATTGTATATTTTGTAGAAATTCCCACTGTAGATCACCTGATAATGCAATATACTAAAGCAAAATACAATATCTACTTCTACAACCAATTTAGCGGAAGCTTAATCGCATATGAGCAAGATCAATAAGAACACATATAACAGATGAAGAGAAAGCAATCAAATTTACACAGAAGAATAATCCTGGGGAAAGCCTCAACCTAAAACCCTAATATCTGTATATCATACAAGTGGAAATATAGTCCGGATTACAAAAAGAATCAGCTCACAAGCTATCTTGCTCTCTCTGCAATCCCTCTGCTGCTTAGAAACAATCAAAGGCTTCTCACAAACCTTCTCCTTTGTCCTCCAAGCCTCCTATTTCCTTGCGCAGTTTTTCCCGAGGTTCGGTGCTTCCACATGTGTGAATTCCCACCTCACACTAATCACTTTGCTCATAAATAATTGCACAAACTTGAAGGAGATAAATCCTTCTCCATGGATGGGCTTCCTTTATAGGAAAAATGCATCCAAATCATAGTATGGTGTCCCTCCTCTGGTCTCAACTGGCTCTCTATTTGAACTAGCATGCATGAGTTATTCATGATAGAATATCCAGTTATCTGAAGAACAATATTTATATGAAAGCATGCATTAACTAACTGAACTCACATTAATTTAAACAAACTGTTTAAATCAATCTAACTAGACTTGACTCAGTAAACTGAGCCAACTAATTACAACTCAAATTAGAACTCATCCTTCTCTCTTTAACTGATGGATAAATTCCTCGATTAACAAAGAAACTGTTACATGTCCTCACATAGACTTCATGTTTAATTTTTCACAACTAATTAACTCATGGTGAATTAATTAATTTATTTGCAAACAGCTGTTAAGTTCAAATTCGAATTTTACTTCCTATTTCTAGTCCAGGGACTGACTAAAATAGGAATCCATCCTAAACTGCTAAAAATAGAATGTTATTTTTAGCACTTCCAT
>APFE030208362.1:84840-113815 GCA_000404065.3 Pinus taeda
GAGGAGATTGAGTTAGAATATCTTATTATCAAATTAAAATACAAATAAAAAAAAAAAATTGATAAAGCAGTTTAGTTAATTTCTAATTTCTAATTATTGGTTAATTATTTCTAATAATTGTTTTTAATTAATTATTACTATAAATTTATTGAATAAAAACATTGTTTGAATATTAACAAATAAGTAAAATATTTTACAACAAAAGTGAAATAATGACACTAATATCATACATGTATGCACAAATATATGTATGCCCTTTAAATATATTGTTTCATTAAATTAATCTTCATTATACAAGGGCTCCTTCTTAAGAAAGTGGCCCTCCGAGGAAAAGTATGAACAACAAAACCTAGAGTTATTCTAACTGATCAAACCCTCTGTAAAACTTCTCCTTCAATATTCTTCGTTGTTGGGTCATTCTCCCTTGCTATCCCTTGCTCTTCTTCCTTGGACTCTACACACTTGGATGAATATCCTTCTCCACCCAATCACTGAGATCTCCCTGTCCTATTGTCTTGTTCCCTCTAGATGTGTCTTTTCCCTTAACTTGGCCTTCTTTTTATAAGTTCGAGGTATTGGCCAAATTCACAACCCTAGTCTCCAAAGTGATTGACAATTAAGATTAGATCTCAACGTCATTTGACATGAACAATTGAGATTCCTTTATTTCACCATTGAAAGTAACATTTTTCATTTCATTAGATTAACTCACTTTTTCTTGTAAAAATCATTTTCTTTAATATTTCTATTAATTAAAATAATTGTTAAGGTTATAAGTCCTTTTGGATGACTTCCACTTATCAAGACACTTAGACTTGTTGGAAGTAATTTTCAAGTGCTACTATCATCAACACTCCCTCTTAGTGAGTAAGATACTTCTAGAAGAACCATATGTAACTAGCTTCCCCTTTGACCTTGGCTAAAATGTCCCATGCATCATCCTTCAACATGGATTTCGTCCAAATCTCTTTATTTGTTGCCTCCTCAAGGACATTAGTTATTAATATTAAGTAGTTCAAAAACCTCTTCAGAGGCATGCTCTCCTTAAATGTGTTCCTAGGAGCCTCTACATGCTCCTTAGCATCTCTTAATGTCTGCTCAAACCACCTGGGTCGTGAGAAGGAACAAGAAGTAGCTACTATCTCCTCCCAACCTAAAGGTTGAATCCCTATAGTAGAAGTCTCTACATGTTGTTCTCCCTTAGGAGCCTCATGCTCTTCATCCTTTATCACTACTGGTGGCAACTCATGAGACTTCTTAGATGTCAAGTTCCCCCCTAACTTAACATCTCTACTCAAAACTGTCATCCTCTATGTTGATATGAAGATCATGTAAGGCTCCATATTTGTCCTCTTCTCCACAAAAACATGGATGTATTCTAGGAAGCCAATGATCCTTAAATGTACTATTTATTGCTCCACTCCTATGAATTCCTCCTCAAGAGTATTTTCCTCCAATATCCTCTTAGGACTCATGTTTTACACATATACTATAGTATTGCATGCCTTTGCCCCAAAAACATAGATGGATCCTGGTCACGTATCATTTCCTTGGCAAAATCGATTATGGATCAATTCTTTCTCTTCAAAAGCCCAATTTATTGACGGTTGCACAAATTTGTCATATCCCTCTTGATCCCTACCTCCTTGCATAAATCATTGAAGTCATTGGAGGTGTACTCTTCCCCATTATTTAACCTCAATACCTTGGTTTTTCATGCTTGTCTGGTTCTCAGCCTAAGTCTTGGAATCCTAAAATCCACTGAAGACCCCATTCTTGGTTTTCATGAAGAAGATCCAGGTTTTCCTAGAATATTTATCAATAAGAATGACATAGTATAATGCTCCTTGCATTGATTCAATTGACATAAATCCACACACATCTAAGTGACTTAGATCCAAAATCCCCTCAGACCTACTCTCACTACAAGAAAAAGCATCCTTAAAATTCTTACTAAGTACACACCCTCTATAAACACCATACTTCTCAACACTAAACATTGGGACACTAGGGACACTCTCTATCAATATTAACAATTTCCTATGATAAGAAGTGTCCCATCCTCTTATGCCACAACCTGCACAGGTTTTCATTTTCATGTACCAAAGCCTAAACAGGTTTTCCCTTCAAACTATATAAGTTTCCCTCTCTAACCCGAATGGCCACTACTGTGTTTGGGCTAATATCCTTTGGATGAATGAGCACTTTCCTACTCCTGAACATTACCTCATATCCTCTATCCTCCATCCCTAAGACTGAGAGCAAGTTATTATTCTGTCTTGATATAAATAGCACATCATTGGCTTCCAATGTTCCTCCTAACTCGAGCTATAATGATTCCCTCTCACTTCTTAGACGCAATACCATACAATCACATGTAACTATATGGATGACTTTGGTGACTATTTTCTATACCCATGTGCGACGTCATATCCTGTGTGATTTCTAGATTTTGGTTGTGTTTTATACAACATCATATCTCGTGTATGACATTGAAACTACAATTTTTTGCATCTATTTTCACCTATGTTGTTGTACTACATATGGCCACGTATGATTCCTTTTGGTGTTCTCTTCTACTATATAACCATCACCTCATTTCTTCCTACTTTTTTAATATTATTATTTCCTCAAAAGGTTGGTCCTACACTGCCCCTACAACTCTTGTATTTGTATGATATTTGGCTTCTATGCATATGTGCAGTACTTCATAAATTGGGCCCTTAGAGAGACAAGTTTGATACCATGTGAATTTCTTACCCCAGCTCCTAGCTAATTATTTTCTACTAATTTTCTTTTTTTAATTAATTACTTTAGTAGATAAACTGAATAAAAGCATTGTTGCAATTTTAACATGTACATAAAAGGTAACAACATAAGAAAAATAATGACACCAATCTCATACACATGCACACATAAATATTTTCCCTTTAAATATGTTGTTTCATTAGATTAATATTTAGCATATAATGGTTTAGTTTCTACTAAAATCCCCTTTGAGGAAAAATACAAACAAAAAAACGTCAAGTTATTCCAACTGATCCAACCCTCTGCAAAACCTATCTTTGAATCTTGTTCGCTATTGGATCCTTCTCCCTTGTTTCCCCTTTTTCTTCTTCCTCATACTCTACAAAACTTGGAAGAATACCCTTCTCCACCCAATCATTGAGATCATACTACCTGTGCTCCCTGGATGTGCCATTTCCCTTATCCTAGCCTCCCTTTTATAAGTTTGAGTTATTCACCGAATCCACAACTCTAATATCCAAAGTGATTGATAATTGATGTTAGATCTCAACATCGCTTGAGTTTAACGATTAAGATTCAACTGATTCACTAATGTAAATAACCTTACAATTTCATTATATTAACATGATTTTTCTTATAAGAGTAAATTACTTTCATAATTCCATTTATTAAAGTAATTGCTAAATATATTAGGTCCTTTTAGATGACTCCTAGATGTCTAGACACCTAGACATATGTGGAAATACGTATTGCATGCTAGTATCATCAATAGTTCATTTTAAAAGATAGATAATTAGATAATTAATTAATTTTTATATACATTGTGGAGTAATGTTGTCAAAGTTGTCTTCTATTTCCTATTTAATGTTTAATAAAATCATTTCAAATCTTTAGTATCGTAATGATTAAATGTTTTTCAAAATGTTTTCATGATCTTATATCAAATTTATTGATGTATATTATTAATGGTAAAAATGATTCTAATCCAATTCAAATTCACCTGTCTTTTCTAAAATTTATGCAGTGATTAAAATTTCACTTCATTACATTTATGTACAATTTAGATTATACTTATTTTTTTTCAAGCTAAATGAGTTGAAATATAGTAATTTAACTTGAGTTCGAGGAAACTCACGGGGCACTTCCTCTCATTCTAAGGATGGAACCTATGGTAAATTAGATTATATAGAATCTCAAAGTAGTGTCATGCCACTTAGAGAAATAGAACATGTGTGAGCATAATACCAATATGTCATACAACCACTTATGATAGACCTAATTAACAGCATGAGATGAATTAATATAACAAAATTCTTTACAGTTTAGATTTTACTATATATTGAAGTTGTTTTACAATATATTTTTTACGATATATTGAAGTTATCAATTAAGAGATTTAATGTGTGAGACTTTAAAATCCTATAATTTTGGGAATTTCATTACTAAAAATCAATAGAAAGTATGAATGCATATTCAAGGTTTGATCCCCCTAAGAAAAAGTTCAAAGATGGATTTGGAAACTCTAGCAAGGAGGTGATTCTTTCAACTTTTAACCTTATCTTTAGATTAGATTTGGGGATTTGTTGTGAAATATCATCTTTGGTTTTCCACTTGTAAGATTTATTCACTTGAGATTTACATCAACACAAAATTGGAGCTACATTCTCGCCTTTTTCCTTTTCCATTCTTGAGTTTTAACCAACATGCACGCACCTATTTCTAGGTATTCTATAGCTTGTGTACACCTCTATTTGAGCCCATGCCATTTTTCTACAAGCCAAAACCCTATGCCCATGCTATAGACTATGTGAAATTCTTTGGCCCACTAATAAACCTTGCATTCATTCCCTACTTGTGGGTGTTTCCTTCTGTGTGCCATACAACCAACAAATTAACCGAGAACTCAACCAAAATAAAATAAAATGTTTCTATCTTGATTTTAAAATTCAACAAATTAGTTGTTGTAGTCATATTGTCATTGGAGACAATGATGGAAAACAAGTGACAAACATAGAGAACAAATGGTGAGTTGGATATTTTGCGCCAACTAGTGGAGCAATTGCAAGCTCTCCTCAAGAAAATGAACCTGTGCTCCCCCATTGTTTGTAGCACAAACAATTTTTCAAATAAGACAAGTTTTGACTTGAACATGATCCCTCTAAATTAGGGAAATACTTAAACATAGTCTAAAGGATTTATTTAATTTGTTTTGTCTTTATGTTTTGTAAATTTTACAAAATCTTATGTCTTTTGCACAGTTTTCTCTTCCAAAGACCCTTTGTATTTAAGGAAAGTATGTCGGCAGATAGCCATAATAGGTGACAATTAAGAAGAAGCCCTAGCCTCATTTCACATTGGTTTCAAGGAAATTATAATCTCATGATGTATAAGCTGTGACCTAGGCACACAATTTTTAATATAATATAAATTCTCGTTTGTGTTAAAATAATAATAATAATGTGAATATAAATATTTTTTGGATCAAGTTAGAAGAAGAAGGAAGACAAAGCAAAATATTTTGGGTTTAAATCAAGATTATATTTATTAAAATAAATAGGTTACAGTTAACTCTGATGCAAGGCATCTTTAGGGTAGGGGGAATTCTACATAGTATTATATTGAAGTCGAGGGAAAACCATAATGCAAATACTGAAGAAGTAGATCTAGTATTTTGCTTTTGTATATTGCATAATTTGTTGATCTACAGTGAGAAATTCTACATCCAAACCATTGTACTATATATTAATGAAGAAGGGAAAATAATACTAGAACCATAAACAATTTTGGAAACAAGGACTAAGCAGCTAAGAAAATGAGCAATTATTGAGTAAATCATAAAATGAAAGAACCTGCTAGTAGAAGAAGCGACATGGGAAGATTATTTGTTCATGTAGAAAGCAACTACACATCATTCAAGTGTTGAGGAAATCTCTCCTTTGAGGGTGAGGGTCATGTTAATCCCTATATAAGCCCCATGTTAACCCAAAAACTCCTTATAAAGCCCTCCATATTACATTTATATTGTTATATTATTATGTAGGTTGGAACCTCTCATGGTCCCATTTTATTATAATTGTACCCTTTGCCTCCTATATATAAATTAAGCATATCTAGTCTTAGGATAATCAAATATTGTATTGTACATTGTGTTCGTTGTAAAAGGAGGTTTCCCCTTCAATGGGAATATAATTATTAGTTTCTTATCATTTTTATGATGTAAGGATAATTATAATAGTGTATGCAAGAACACCCGAATGCGGGTGACACGTTGACAGAGGCTGGCCAGGTGACCGACACGAGGAGCCTTCAGCGCGAAGGCAACTTGTCCTGAGCTTAATGAATTCCATTAAACGTGCATTGAAGGGCATTCAATGCCATTTCCATCGCCCGAGCTACCAAGGAATTAAGATAGCAGCAAACAGAATGTTTGGGCACGAAGAGTTCAGTTTGACAGGCCTGTCTGAACAGGCCAGGGATTTCAGTTCTGCTCTGCAAGATAATGGGGGTTTGTGGGCAGAGGAGAAGAGTGTAAGGGCGAGTAAGCCTAGAGGCAAACCCAATTACTGGTCAGGGAAGCAGAATTGCTTCAGAGGCAGCAAGTAGTTTGAGATTTGGTCCCCACTGTTACAATTTTTCACGGAGAGGCTAGCAAAGAAAACCCAGTTACAGTTTTATAGGTTCAGGATGCCTCTTAGAGGTCATGCTTCGCCGAGTAGGGGTAGGAATCATGGTCAGAGGGGGAACCCTGGTGGCAGAGGCGTTCATAGCCCGCAGAAGGTATCCCCATTGGCTTATGCCTCGCCCAGCTCTTCGGGCTCTGACGAATCCGACTCTGATATCAGCAACTCGGTGCAGACGGTTAGATTCAAATACTTCCGTCGCACCAACAAGCCAATTGTTTCTACAATGATTACAGTGGTTTTTTCGGAGGAAGATGGAGAAGAAGGAAAGGGAAAGGGGATTTTTGAGGAGCAGGAGCCAAGCTCCAACAATTCCTCTCAGAGCGGAAGCCAGGAGGAAAGCTCCTACCTACCCTCCTCTCAGAGCAAGCTCGAAGAGGAAAGCACAGGCTTTCAATCAAAGGAGCATAATGAAGCCCTTCATGAAATCTGTAGCCTTATGGATATGGAAATTACCAGTTCGGTAGCCAAGAAGATGCCTGATGATGACAAGAAGCCTGAGCGCTTCTTCGGAGGTCGTCTGTATCCCATTCTCCCTCCAGGATTTCTGAGGCTGGAGGACATACCGGTTGGCATGTAAATCGAGTTTGTGCCTGACCCAGAACGTGAGGAAGCGGAATGGGAGGCCGAGCAGCAAGCTGCAAAGCAGAAGGAAAATGAGGACCAGGCGGCCGCCGAGGAGGGGAAGGAGTAAGGTACTTCTCCAGCATTTTTTGGTTTTTGGTTTTGTTACGATGACCACCTGCGCTCAGTCTGTCCTTGCTCTTTTGGTTACGTGTGTCAACTGTGTTCCGCCCGGGAAGCGTCCAGCATGCCACCTGCGCTCAGCTTGCCGTTGGTTTTTGGATTCGTGCGCCACCTGTGCTCAGTCCGGGAAGCTTGACGTGTGTCCTCTATCCAGCATCCCTCTCCTAACAGGCATCTTTGCTTTGTCTAGTCAGTTTTTTTTTATGCATTTTGTTAATTCCATGTCATCATGTCTAAAACTGTAGACTGGAAGTGTAATTGTGAGTATAGGCACTATGTCAAGGCCTGTAAACACAAATTTTGGTTTGGAAAACTTGATAGAGAGCTGTTCACGCGCTCTCAGAGGTTTCGACCTCTTGTATATATCTTTTTCATTTTCTTAATATAAATAGTTTAGCATTTGCCCAGAAAAAAAAAACAGTGTATGCAAGAACACAAGTATTACTTTAGGGAAAATTTTGATCAATACGAGTCTCCCACATCTTGAAAGCCACCAGTTGCACCAAAAGGAAATATGTTATTCCACTTTAGACAAAATCCACCTCTAATCCTTTTTTCCATAATTGTTAGGTTTTAAATTGAACTCTAGTTATTTGAAGCCATCATTGAACCTTGATTCTAGAAATTGAAAATCTTATTCATGTTAGTAGATAAATAGTCATCTAGTCTGAAGGAGACTAGTTTGAATTTGGCTTATTTCATCACCATCCCATTTATGCAACAGAAGATATCCAAAAGGTTGTGGACCTTCCACCCAATTGCTAAAAGAAAACAATAAAGCATCATTAATGAACAAGAAATTCAATATGGAAATCCCTCTTCCCACCTAAATACTTTATACCATTTTTCTTGTCTTTGCCTCATTTAATGCTTGGCTCAACACCTTTTCTACCAATAGAAAAGGGTAAAGAGACAATGGGAAACATTGTCTAAGTCATCAGATAGATTTATAGAAGGAGAAGGTCAAGCCATTTATTAAAATTGAGAAGGAGGTTGAGGTCACACAAATGATGATCCACTTCCCTGGACGAAGAGACAACAATACAATAGCAAAGGCAATAAAACAATAGCAAGGAGAAATTATTGGACGAGAGACGAGATTCCAAACCCAAACTGTAACAGAACAATCAGACGAGACCAAGGAGCTTACCGTGTGAACAGAGTTCGAGTGAGCGCACTTCCAGAGCCAAAACGGTTTCGAGCCACTGGAGAAAACCACCGACAAACACACAATCAAGTTTGGAAGGCCGATATTCACCCACAGTCATACTTGGAGGAGAACCATATATTTCCATATTCGCCAAAACCAAAACCATACAGTATACCCAAAAAACCCTCGTAGAAACCTCACAGCAGAGCAGAACAATCGCGAATGACCAAGAAGCCAAAGCGTTTTGGCCAAAGAACAAACAGAGGAACCAGGCCAAGAGGTTCGTAGGTGGAAATTGAATGCAACATTAACTATTCCTAGTTGCCAAACAAATATCTATTGACCACATTGCATGCAACTGTTGAACACAATCACCCAAATCTAACACGTCATAAAGTCCAACAACAAGTGTAAAGCCTCAGACACACGGAAGTATGGGCCAGTGTGGGCTGGGTTACGTCAGAGTGCTATCAGAGGAGTTGTTTATATTAGTAGGAGGAATGGAGAGAGGAAGGCGAGGTCATGGCAGAGGTGCTCAAAGATTGGTAGAGGAAGGATTGAGAGAGGAGATTAGAATTCTTGCTGCCTGTTTGGAGGCAGTAGAGGCAGGTAGACGAAGAGATCCAGAAATAGGCGATGACAATGAAGAGGAAGTTGAAGTAGCAGCAGATGGACCAGAAGGTGAGTCTGCAAAAGTGAGATTGTTGAGATCAGTTTTAGTGGCAAGCAGTGAACCCAAGCCAGAACTCCCGACGTATGACGGTAGCCTGTCTATCGAAGTTTTATTGGATTGGATCAGTGAGATGGATAAGTACTTTGAGTGTGAGGAAGTCAGTGAAGACTGCAAAGTTAAGTTCGCTGCGACGAAATTGAAGGAACATGTAGCCCTATGGTGGGATAGTGTCTAGAACGAGAGGAAAAGATTGGACAAGGCGCCGATTAAAACTTAGTCAAGGATGGTGGCCAAGTTAAAGGGCAGATTTCTGTCGAGGGACTATCAAATTGCATTACACAGGCAGGTGCAGAATTTGAAATAGAAAGGATTGAGGGTGAGGGAGTACATGGAGGAGTTCTATCGAGTGAATTTGTGAGCCAGATATACAAAGGATACAGCGGAAAGAATAGCCAGGTATGTTAATGGGCTAAGGTTAGATATTTTGGATGAAAACAGTATTTTGTCTCCGGACAACACTGAGGAAGCGTATCAGAGTGCAATGAAGGCTGAAGAAAAAATTACCAGAAGGCAGAATGCTCGGAGAGGACGAGGAGCCAGCAAAGGGAAAGGCTAGTCCTACGGCAGAGGTCGAACTGCTAGTAGCAACGAGGAAGGTAGCAGTTCCAAAGCTTCTAGATCAGCAATTAGAGGTGACAACGCGAGAGGCGGTAGGTCATCCTAGCGAGGCAGGGGAAATGGTCAAGGTAGAGGGGCTGGTTATTAGTGTTATAGGTGTCATAAATGGGGACACTAATCGTTTGAATGTCAAGAAGTAGATCAAGTTGGACAGCGGGGTGTGTATGTGGCACAACCAGAGGAAGCAACGAAACCACCCCAAGAAGCAGAGAATGCTCTAGAGACAGGGGAGGCTCTGGTGCTGCACAAGGTGTTGTTAAAACCAGTCAAGGAGGTCACCGAACAGACGCAACAAAAGGCTTTGTTTAGAACAATTTGTAACTCGCAAGGTAAGTGTTGTAAGCTAATCATTGACAGCGGTAGTACTGGTAATTTAGTGTCCACAGAGATGGTGGAAAAATTGGAGTTGAAACGCTTGAAGCATCCCAACCCTTACAGAGTTTCATGGCTGCAAAAAGGCCACCAGTTGTTGGTGGATGAACAAAGTGAGGTAGAGTTTCAAATAGGTAGATATAAGGACAAAGTTGTTTGTGACATCATGCCGATGGATGTATGTCACATACTACTTGGCAGGCCTTGGCAGTATGATAGGAAGGTGGTACACGATGGACTGACGAACTGTTATAAATTTTTGAAGGATGGAATCAAGCATACGCTTGTGCCCATCAAGGAAGAAGGGATAACAGAGACTAGTGAACCAAGAACATTGTTGGTCAGCGGAAAATAGTTTTTAAAACAGGTTGACGAAAGTGAGATAGGTTATTCAGTTGTAAAGAAAGCAAGGACATTATTGTTGCATACAGAGGTATCATATTTACCTACAGAGATCCAACAAATGTTGCAGGAATTTACGGACATAGTTGTAGATGACTTGCCAGACAAGTTACCCCCCAAATGGAGCATAAGTCATCATATTGACTTCATTCTCGAAGACAGTTTGCCGAACAAAGCGGCATACCGAATGAGCCCCAAAGACAATGAAGAAATTAGGAAGCAGGTGCAAGAGCTGTTGGACAAGGGATTGATAAGGGAAAGCTTAAGCCCTTGTGCTGTTCCAACGGTCCTCACTCCCAAGAAGGGAGGACAATGGCGGATGTGCACCGACTCAAGGGCCATCAATAAAATCACCATCCGGTACAGGTTTCCACTGCCACAGATGGATGATATGATGGATTGTTTAAGCGGGGCAGCTTATTTCTCTAAGATTGACTTGAAGAGCGGGTACCATCAAATTCGGATACGAGAGGGGGACGAATGGAAGACAACCTTTAAGACGAATGAGGGGCTGTACGAATGGTTGGTCATGCCATTTGGGTTGAGCAATGCGCCCAGTACATTCATGAGGTTAATGAATGAGATGCTGAGGGAGTACATTGGGAAGTTTGTGATAGTATACTTGGATGGCATACTTATTTTTAGCAGGACAAGGGAAGAACACCTTCAACATGTGCGTAAGGTGCTAGAGAAGTTGCAGCAGAATAAATTGCTAATAAATTTGAAGAAATGTACTTTTCTGCAGAAGGAATTGATTTATTTGGGTTTTGTAATAGTAGAGAATGAACTGAAGATGGATCTGGAGAAGGTGGCAGTGATAGTGAATTGGCCATCTCCGAAAAATTTATTTGAGGTACATAGCTTTCACGGATTAGCGAGTTTTTACAGGAAATTCATAAATAATTTCAGTGAAATTTGTGTGCCTATGCTAGACACCATTAAAAAGGCCAACCAACCTTTTCGATGGACAGAGGCAGCAGAGAGAAGTTTCCAGCTGTTGAAGAGAAAGATTACTGAGAGGCCGATCCTGAGATTACCATATTTCAATAAGTTATTTCAGGTTCGCTGTGATGTCAGCGGGACAACAATTGGAGCTGTACTCAGTCAAGAGGATAAGCCTATAGCTTTCTTCAGCAAGAAGCTGAATGAGAGTCAACAGAAATAGTCATCGTATGATAAGGAGTTCTATGCTATTATACAGGCATTAAAACACTGGAGGCATTATCTATTGGGAAATGAATTTGTGTTGTTTTTAGATAATTCTGCATTACAGTATGTAATGCAGCAACACAAGCTGAACCACAAACATGCCAAATGGGGGGAGTATTTGCAGAGTTTCAATTTCGTATTAAAGCATATTAGCGGGCAAGCAAATAAGGTAGTGGATGCACTGAGTAGGAAAGCTCTACTTCTGCAGGAAAGCACTGTGCAGGTGCTGGTTTTTGAGCACTTACAGGACTTATACCAGACGGATACAGATTTTAAGGAGGCCTATGAGGCGTGTCAGAATCCCTTAGTGAGAGATAACAGTCCTTGGTTGGACTACAATCTACAAGAGAAGTTGCTGTTTAAGGGAGGACACCTGTGCATACCTGATTGCTCGATGAGGGAGAATATTATTCGAGAGAATCATAGTGGAGGTATGGCCAGACATTTTGGCATGGACAAGACCCTCGAGCAGCTCAGTCATTTCTACTTTTGGCCAAAGATGCAGATAGATGTACAACAGTTTGTGGCCAGATGCAAAGTGTGCCAATTAGCAAAGGGTCATAGTCAAAACATAGGACTGTATACACCGTTACCTGTTCCAGGTAGAACATGGGACTCAGTTAGCTTGGACTTCGTCTTAGGTCTACCTAAGACATAGCGAGGATATGACTCGGTAATGGTAGTAGTGGACAGATTCTCAAAAATGTGCATTTTATTCCTTGCAGAAAGACCAATGATGCCACTCACATGGCCTACTTGTTTTTCAATGAGATTGTCAGGTTACATGGATTTCCTAAATCTATCTTTTCGGACAGGGATGTGAAGTTCACGGGACACTTTTGGCGTACCTTATGGAAAAAAATGGACACATAGTTAAGCTATAGTTCTGCATATCACCCGCAAACCGACGGGTAGACAGAGGTTGTAAACATGAGTCTGGGAAACCTGTTATGAAGCTTGGTCGGAGAGAATTCATGGATGTGGGATCGAGCGCGCTTGCACAGGTAGAGTTCACTTACAACAACTTGCCTAACCGCAGCACATGTTTCAGTCCATTTTAGATCCTGTACGGCATGCATCCACGCAGAATGCATGAACTGCGGGACCTTGGACTACAGGAAAGGCGAAGCGCAGATGGAGAAGATTTCGCTAACGCGATGAGAGATTTGCATGAACAGGTAAAAATTAAATTATAGGGCAACAGCTTAAAGTACAAACAACAAGCAGATTTGAAGAGAAGGGAAGTACAGTTTGATGCGGGGGACGAAGTCCTCGCGCATTTACGCAAAGAACGCTTCCCTAAAGGTACATACAATAAAATGAAGTATAAAAAGGTAGGACCTTGCAAAGTCCTTATGAAATTTTCGGCGAATGCCTACGAGATACAGTTGCCACCCGAAATAGGCATTTCACCTATCTTTAACGTAGCAGACCTGTTCCCTTGTACGACTGACCCAAAAGAGAAGGAAGAAAATGGAACCACGCAACCTACATGGAATACCCAGGGTGAAGGAGAAGCTTGGAAGAGACAGATGCCTTACGTTCAACCTCCCGAGATCGAAAGCATTCTTGTCACTCAGGTGGTTAAACAAACTCGGCGGAAGGAGTATGTATAGGACCTGGTCAAGTGGAAGAACCGTCCTATTGAGGACAGTTCATTGCTTGATGCCAGGCAAATTGAACAGACAGGTTCTTCAGTCGAGAAGCTCATGGACCGGAGCCATGATTTCTTTTTGCCCCAGGAGCCTGATGCAGGAGCATCCAGCTCACCATGACCAGGTGAAGCCTCTGCCAGGTTGGAAGGTTGTTTGAGTATCTGGATTGTTTTTTTTTTAATTAGTTTATAAGGCCATGAGATAGGATTTTATTTTATTTTACTCTTAGTTGCTATGTGGTCAAAGTTAAATGTCGGTTAGGGTTGTTATGATACAACAGTAATAAACAGTAGTTTAGAAATTGATCTGTTAACTTAGAAAAGAAAAGACAAAATTATCTAAATGTAGATCTTGTAATGACAACCGAATTGTAGTTACACAACCATATCATTTCTGTTCAACTGACAAACAATTGCAATTTCAATTAACTGTAACCAAAATGTATAAAAGCAGCAATGTAAGACAAGAGAAAGGTTCAGTGATTTCATAACAGATAAATAAAGAAACTGAGACAAATCTTATTTCCAAAACTGTCCATCTGTATTCATTGCCTATTTACTGTAATATTGTACTTTTCATTTATCAAATTGTAAGGAATAGTGCTAGCAAATAGTGAACGACCACTATAAGGTCGTGTTTTCTTGGTGTTCTTGTCAGACAAACAAACCACATCAAATTCATGCAAATGTCCAAATACAGAGCGAAGGACCAACGAGTTGAACCATAGTCCGAATAGTGAAATATAGCAAAACGACCGAGAGCAAACAGGACCGGAAACAGAGTGCCAGAGAAGCAAACCACAACGAAGGTACTTTCGAACAATTCCTCATAATTTTCATAAGTAGGATGGATATAACAAAACCATGTTCTCATTGCTATTGACCAAGACATAGATGTGTTACATTCATTCTTTCGTAAATAAAAACAAGTGGCGCGTCCAGAGTGGACAAACCCTAGCCTAGGGTTTGGTAACAGCAACCCCCATGATAATTCAAATGAACATTTAACTAGAATAAGAATTACAACTAGACTGAAGCTTCATCTTCGAAATAGACATCGACTACACATGCAAGCAAAAATGGCAAGCTACAGAAAACTCAAGACCCTAATAGTGCATTGACGGATTGAAGAGCCAGAGCCTACCGGCAGGGGTTTGCCACCTTTGGAAGACCGAATCCCGGAGGAACCCGCATACCCAGGTCGAGCCATTGACCTGCCCAGACAAACAGAGCACAGTCGGTACATTGATATAGGGATGAATTGAAGTCAAAGCAAAAACAGAAATAGGAGGGTTCTATACATTACCTGAGTAAGCTGAACCAAGTGTTTGAGGAGCAGAACCATTGCCAAATTGATAGAGCTAAGACCGAAGGAGCATTTCTGGTCAGTGTCAACACCATGAGGAGGTCGAATTGAATCAATGAAGGGATCAATTACCTATTCAGAGCCGTGGAAGTCTACTAACTTGTTACCTGAATCCAAAGACGTCGGAAATTATACCATTTCACACACAAAATAGAGACCAGCGACAACAATAACCATAACAGAGACAGCAATACAATAGTAGAGGCAATAAAAAAATAGTAAGGAGAGATTATCGGATGAGAGACCAGATTCCAAATCCAAACTGTAACATAACGATCGGACGAGACCAAGGAGCTTACCTTGTGAACAGAGTTTGAGCGAGCGAACTTCCAGAGCCAGAATGGTTTCGAGCCACCGGAGAAAACCAATGACAAACACACAATCAAGTTTGGAAGGTCGGTATTCACCCACAGTCATACCCGGAGGAGAACCAAATATTTCCATATTAGCCAGAACCAGAACCATACAGTATACCCTACAGACCCTTGCAGAAACCTCACAGCAGAGTAGAAAAATTGCGAATGACTGAGAAGCCAAAGCGTTTTGGCCAAAGAACAAACAGAGAAACCAGGCCCGAGGATCGTAGGTGGAAATTGAATGCAGCATTAACTATTCCCATTTGCCAAACCAATATCTACTGACCAAATTGCATGTAACCGTCGAACACAATCACCCAAATCTAACACGTCATAAATTCCAACAACAAGTGTAAAGCCTCAGACACGTGGAAGTGTGGGCGAGTGTGGGCTGGGTTACGTCATAAATTGTGCCCTTTTTTGCTCTCGAGATATAAGTTTGAATAGCTTTGAATTTTGGGAAAGAACAACTCTCTAAGATTAGAAATGTGGACCCAATGTACGCTCTACAAATCTCAAATGAGTGCCCTTGTTTATTTTTCTCTTAGAGAGATAAGGAACATCCATTAAAAACCGAGGTGAAGCAAGGAAGGGAATCTTGCATATCACCTTGAATCGATCCTATGGTATGCGTGCTTCATAGAGGATTTGATAGAAATACATGTATATATTAGAAGACCTCTTTGTGAGTTTCCCATCCCATTGAGTCTATGTATCATCATGATTACATGAAGTATCATTGAGGTAATCAGTGGGGTTGTGACATTCTATAATAATCATATCATGAATCATTGATCTCTTTTCATGAAGTTGTTTGGATAATCATCATGATAAGCACTCTCTCCCCTAAATGTATGCCCTCCTCACTCCCCAAACCTTATACCCATATAGGAGGGTAGGTCTGACGAATTGTTGAATGAATCGAAGCCTCGACTGAATGTCCTTAAATTGACACTAAAAACATTGTTTTTCAAGAGTTTTTAGAGCCACATATCCCTTACTAAGTCAAGTATTTACCACTAGAGTTAAGCTAAAGTTTGGTCTAGAAAAGACAACCCCCAATATACATACAAGAAAAACTACTACAAGCCTCTTACCTTTGTATGTAAGATTCACATCTCTTGAATCCCTTTTAGGGATCTTAAAGGCCATGAATTTTGTTTTCCTAGATTAACCTAACATTGATGAGTGAGTGTCACAAAAGGAAGTTAGGATTTTAAGTTGTCTCTAGAGCCCTATCACTAGGTGTAGCATGGGGATCATGTCATTTACAAATAAGAAAATATTGATGGATACTTTGACGAGAATGAAACCATCTAAGGGAATCATTGACTATGTTATGATTCCTCTATTTTATCATTGGAAAGTCTAAAAAGTGTAGGATAAAGTGGGCATTCTTGTTTTACTCCTACATTGATCTAGACCTCCTCTATTTATTAGTCCTCATTTAAACTATGCCAACACTAGCTTTCTAAAGTGTCATAACAATCAATACTGCCAAGAGTGGAAGACCCAAAGCCTTAACCCTATTGGTGAACAAGTGCCATGACATTGTATCAAATGACTTGCAAAATTCCAAAAAGAAACAATGTACTTGACACTCATTGGCCTTAACCAAAGTAAATATATGATTATTAATACAATGGTTCTCCCCAAATCTTATTCATCCTTTGGTTGTCATCCTCTATCTTTATGCATATGGAGATGTGAATATCTAAAGTTGTGGCAAAGATCTTACCTAGGATATAGCCAACCAGAACAATGTACCCCATATCTTGTTTTTCCTTTGGTTGTCATCTTCTTTGTCTTTGTGCATATAGAGAAGAGAGTATATAGGGTTGTGGCAAAGATCTTACCTAGGATATGACGAACCATAATAGTGAGGTTGTTATTAGGATAATTATGGTCTCATGTAAAAGTCATAAATGACACTCAAGGTCTAAAAAATGTGAAAATTCATAAAGATCCCATTAAATTAAACATTTTAGCAATATACACTACTAAATTTAAAAAATTATACATAATAAAAAGAAAATAAAATAAAAACCAAATAAAATTTCAATTCAATTCAAAGAAACAAAATTCCATTTTCCCTTATAATCCACTTCTAATCAATCACATTATCATTTAAACCATCTAAATTAATAATAATATATAACAAAATAAGATAAAATTTCACTTATGATCACTTATAATCAATCACATTATAATTTAAACCATCTAAATGGGTATACTTGCCTTAAACAAAATTTTTGTATTTATAAATTTCATAAAACTCTATTAAAACAAAAATTAAGAATTACTTAAAACCCATTATCATTAATTGTGACTCGACATTGAGACCAATTACCACTAGTTTATAATTTTTGTATAGTTGGTGTTCAAGGGGTCAGATATATATATATATATATAATTTTGAATATTGTTCTTAATATAATATTACATTAATACAAACTGAGATTGAGAGTTAGAAATCAATTATCAGATTAAAAATATATATATATATATATATATATTTTCATATAATATATATTATATAATATTGATAAGCCAGTTTTAGTTAATTTTTAACTTTAATTATTGGTTAAATTCTAGTATTTTTTTTCTATTTAATTAATTATTATAATTTATTGAATAAAATCATTTTTTGATTATTAACACATAGGAAAAATATTTTACAACAAAAGTGAAACAATGACACATATCTCATACATGTACGCACAAATATATGTATGCCCTTTAAATATATTATTTCGTTAAATCAATCTTCATACAAGGGCTTCCTTCTTAGGAAAATGGCCCTCTGAGGAAAAGTATAAACAACAAAACCTAGAGTTACTCTAACTGATCAAACCCTCTGTAAAACGTCTCCTTCAATATTGTCCGTTGTTGGATCATTCTCCCTTGCTATCCCTTGCTCTTCCCCCTTAGACTCTACACACTTGGATGAATATCCTTCTCCACCCAATCACTGAGATCTCACTGTCTTATTCTCTTGTTACCTCTAGATGTGTATTTTCCCTTAGCTTAGCCTTCTTTTTATAAGTTTGAGGTATTGGCCAAATTCACAACCCTAGTCTCCAAAGTGATTGACGATTGAGATTAGATCTCAACGTCATTTGACATGAACAATTGAGATTCATTTATTTCACCAATGTAAATAAATTTTTTCATTTCATTAGATTAACACACTTTTCCTTGTAAAAGTCATTTGCTTTAATATTTCTATTAATTAAAATAATTGTTAAGGTTATAATTCCTTTTGGATGACTTCCACTCATCATGACACTTGGAATTGTGTGGAAGTACTTGTCCAGTGCTACTATCATCAACACTCCCTCTTAGTGAGGAAGATACTTCTAGAAGAACCATATGTAATTAGTTTCCCCTTTGACCTTGGCTAAAATGTCCCATGCATCATCCTTCAACATGGATTTCGTCCAAAGCTCTTTATTTGTTGCCTCCTCAATGATGCTAGTCATTAATCTTAGGTAGTTCAAAAACCTTTTAAGAGGCTCTCTTGAAATGTGCTCCTAAGAGCCTCCACATGCTCCTTAGCATCTCTTAGTGTCTGCTCAAAACACCTAGGTCGTCAGAAGGAACTGGAAGTAGCTACTATCTCCTCCCAAACTAAAGGTTGAATCCCTAAAGTGGAAGTCTCTACATGTTGTTCTCCCTTAGGAGCCTCATGCGCTTCATCCTCTATGACTACTGGTGGCAACTCGAGAGACTTCTTAGATGCCAAGTTCCCCCCTAACTTAACATCTCTACTAAAAATTGTAATCCTCTGTGTTGATATGAAGGTCATGTAGGGATCCATCTTTGTCCTCTTCTCCACAAACACATGGATGTATTATGGGAAATCAATGATCCTTAAATGTCCTATCTATTGCTCCACTCCTATGAATTCCTCCTCAATAGTATTTTCCCCCAATATCCTCTGAGGACTCATGTTTTACACATATATAGTGTTGCATGCATTTTCCCCAAAAACATAGATGGATCATAGTCATGTATCATTTCCTTGGAAAAATCGATTATGGATCATTTATTTCTCTTCAAAAGCCCAATCTATTGAGGGTTGCACAAAGTTGTCATATCCCTCTTGATCCCTACCTCCTTGCAGAAATCCTTGAAGTCATTTGAGGTGTACTCTTCCCCATTATTTGACCTCAATATCTTGGTTTTTCATGCTTGTCTGGTTCTCAGCCTAAGTCTTCAAATCCTAAAGTCCATTGAAGACCCCATCCTTGGTCTTCATGAAGAAGATCCAAATTTTCTTGGAATATTTATCAATAATAATGACATAGTATAATGCCCTTGCATTGATTCCATTGACATCAATCCACACACATCTAAGTGACTTACATCCAAAATCCCCTCAGACATATTCTCACTAGAAGAAAAAACATCCTTAACATTCTTACTAAGTACACACCCTCTATAAACACCATACTGCTCAACACTAAACATTGGGACACTATGGACACTCTCTATCAATATTAGCAATGCCCTATGATGCGAAGTGTCCCATCCTCTTCTACCACAACCTGCATAGCTTTTCATTGTCATGTACCAAAGCCTAAACAAGTTTTCCCTTCAACCTATATAAGTTTCCCTCTCTAACCTGAATGGACACTACTATGTTTAGGTTAATATCCTTTGGATGAATGATCACTTTCCTACTCCTGAACATTACCTCATATCCTTTACCCTCCATCACTAAGACTGAGAGAAAGTTATTATTCAGTCTTGATACAAATAGCACATCATTGGCTTCCAACATTCCTCCTAATTCGAGCTAGAACGATTCCCTCTCACTTCTTAGACGCAATACCGTACAATCACATGTAACTATATGGATGAATTTGGTCACTATTTTCTATACCCATGTGCTACGTCATCTCCTGTGTGATGTGTTTTGTACAACATCATATCTCGTGTATGACATTGAAACTACAATTGTTTGCATCTATTGTCACCTATGTTGTTGTACTACATATGGCCACGTATGATTCCTTTTATCGTTACCTTCTACTACATAGCCATCACCTCATTTCTTCCTACTTTTCTAGTATTATTATTTCCTCAAAAGATTGGTCCTACACTAACCCTACAACTCTTGTATGATTTTTGGCTTCTATGCATATGTGAAGTACTTCATAAATTCCCTCTTAGAGAGACAATTTTGATACCATGTTAATTTCTTACCCCAGCTTCTGGCTAATTATTTTCTACTAAATTCCTTTCTATAAATTAATTACTTTAGTAGATAAACTGAATAAAAGCATTGTTGCAATTTTAACATGTACATAAAAGGTAACAACATATGAAAAATAATGACACCAATCTCATACACATGCACACATAAATATTTTCCCTTTAACTATGTTGTTTCAATAGATTAATATTTAACATATTGATGAGCACCAGTGTTGCAGCAAGAGTGCTGCAACTCATGGGGCTACCAACTTTACTTTATCAACCCGAGGTTCATACAAACTTGGAGGTGACAGTGTTGTATACACAAGTAAAAGTGATGGGTTTGTTCTTTGTCACTGCTCAGCTGGCGATAGACCACTAGGGTTTTTCAATCCAAACTTCTATGGATTCAGAAGAAGATTGATTACTAATGAGGGAAAGAGAAACCTACTCTAAGAGAAAGCTTGTTTACTGTAGTAAGGAAAAAGACTGAAATCAAATTCTAAAAACACACCATTTTCTAACTAACTGCTAAGAGGCTATGCTTCAAAGGAATGCTAAGTTAACATGTATGCAATCCTACTGTGCTAAGCATGCAAATTAAAAACATCAAACATTCTACTACTGTGGATATACATGACTAAAACAAATATGTTTTTCTTTTTGTCCCTTTTTTATGTGAAAGTTTGCAGTCTAATATCTTTTGGTGAGGTGGCGGGTGGCTTAGGGATGTTGGTGAATGGTTAGAAGGTTGGGGAGACCAACAGGTGACATTTTCTAGCTTCCTAGAGGCTCTTCCCTCAATTCGGCCTCAAAATAGGTCACTACAGGAAAACCTACAAGACGTCCTAATGCGTTCTACAAGATATCCTGAAAACCTACAAGATCCCCTGTGTTGTTAGATTTTAAGCTTCTGTGGTAGTTTTTGTAGTGGCATGATCCGGATTATCCATAGTTTCGTGTTCATTCTGTTGACGTTTCAAACCCCAAAGGGGGTCCATCATCAGGACTAAATCAGAAAGAATATGAATGAAAGATTTTATTGAATATGAATGAAAGCTTTCATTCATATTCTTTCTGATTTAGTCCTGATTATGGACCCCCTTTGGGGTTTGAAACGTCAACAGAATGAACACGAAACTGTGGATAATCTGGATCATGCCATCCCCTGTATTTCTACAGGATACAACCCAGAGCAGAAGGATTGGTGCTGAAGGTGATGGAAGGTTTAGGGAAGGTGGTTGGTGGATGGAATGAGGCAATGGAATTTCCTAGGACCACTTCAGAATTCAAAACCAAGGTTGGGAGATGGTTGGATTTGCTCAACAAGCTTTGGGAAGTTTCCTTATGAAATGACGAAAATGGTGAGGGTTTTAGTGAAAGCAAAGAATGATCATGGATGGATGAAGTTGGAATGAGGTTGTTGACTAAGAAATATCTCTATACTTCTGAAACACCTGTGCTGCATCAAACATTGACATTTACCCAAAAATCATGTAAATAAGAAGAATTTCAATGATCTAGGAAAACATAATTTCCTGGTCTAACTGCCTACTTCATGCATGAGGAAAACTTGCAGAATAAGATGGAACATGGATGAGATATAATGTAAGACTGAAGATAGAAGAAATGATAACTAAATCATACTCTTGCAAACTGATCAAATGATGGCCTAAGTACAGAAAACCCTAAATTCCATGAGAAACTAGAATTTTGTCTTTTTGGGGCTGCATAAGAGTTATTTCCTCAAACTATGATCCTTGAAGGAAGGAGTGAGGCCAAAACCACCTATTGATAGCTTTTTGATGTTCCTTTATCTCTTCTAAACTACTATTAAATTAAAGCACAAATGGAAGCAAACTAATAAGCAAACTAATCATATCTACACTACTTGCAATGAAATAATTTAAAAGACAATTCAACCATTAATCTATGAAATCAATATAAGAATACACATACAAGAAGAGGAGCCTTTGCTATTAGGGTTGGGCCCTAACCCAGAGCATTATCCCTCTGAGTGAAATCATTGCTGGATCAAGGAAATGCTCATTCTCATTATCAAAACAGAAAATTACATAGCAATGTCTTCCACAAGTCTTGAATTTGAAAATGACTAGTGGTTTTATAGCAAAAATTTGAATCCTAATGGAGCCTTAGGCCTCTTTATTTATACAACTGAAGTCTCCAACGACTTCCTTAAATATAGGGAGGCTCGACTCCAAAATCGACATAAACTAGTTCTTTGACTGTCACCTGTTCGACTTCCTTTTGATCTCCATGACTTGTCTACTTGTACTCCGAGCTAGTGTGATTGATGGAGGAATATTCAAATGAGGGAGGAGTAAATGGGGATGATCTACCTCCTACAATCTCTCCTCCTTGTCTCATTCGAGTTCCAGCCCTTAATTAGCCAAAAATCCATGATTTTATTTCACAAACCTGTATTCAATGCACATTAGTCCACTAGGCATAATATCTCACTTTTACTCATCTCAAACAAAATACAATCAAAATATGTAATAAATTGTGAGAAGAGTTGATTTGACTAAGCTAGGAGGTGAATTAAGGTCCATATAATTACCCAATGATGAGGCTCATCATCACCCTCCTATTGAAAGTGTTTCTCATCCTCTGAGCAACTCAATCAATATCCATGTCTTTCATAGCTCTAGTGGCCTCCCTAAAATCCCATGCTTCTGTTATAGTTTCCTCTTCCTGTGCATAGAATCCTGCCTTCCTTTTTATCTCCTCCCACTGCTTTCTTTCTTCCTCTTCCTTCCTTCCTTATAACATCCCTAAGAGCAGTGGTGGACTGAGTCTCAAGCCAATCCAATTGAGTTTGAGTCTTTGGAGGGTTTGCTTGTACATGGGTGTCCTATTCAGTGCTTCTCTCATTCTTTAAGGAGAATGGTACTCTTTGATTTTCCAATTGTAGGGCATAGTATTCCATCTCCTTTGGCAAGCTTGCATGCTGTCATCCCCTAACAATGTGAACATATCCTCAAAATGTGTAATTGCTTTCCCTTGGGCAACAAGATACCTGGGTGCAAGTTGAGGGTCATTTTCAATTAAGTTATGTGTGCTGATGACAGCCATTGGATTTGATTTCTCAACTCTAATCATGAGAGGCTCTGCTTCTTCCCTTGCCATTTTTTTCTTCATTTCAGCAACCCTTGCTTCCTCATGGTTCATCCATGATGCCAAAACCATCAACTGTAAATCCCCTAGTTTTTAATTAGGGTCCCATACATTCAAATTTGTCAAGGCTAGGTTATGTAGGTAGAACTCAGATAGTTTAGCCCTATCCTCCATGTGCTTTGATCACAAAGATCAATGAACTGTCTATAATCCTAGAAGGGCATAGTGCCTCTCTGTGATAGGGTCTTGATTTGGAACTGTAGCCACGATTCCTTAAGGTATAATGCATAGGACTTCGCTGGCATCCTGCACTAGATTGCCTCTAAGGATAATGTTTGGGCTAATATCCTTTGGATAAATGAGCACTTTCCTACTCCTAAACATTACCTCATATCCTTTACCCTCCATCACTAAGACTGAGAGAAAGTTATTATTCAGTCTTGATACAAATAACACATCATTGGCTTCCAAAGTTCCTCCTAATTCGAGCTAGAACGATTCCCTCTCACTTCTTAGACGCAATACCATACAATCACATGTAACTATATAGATTAATTTGGTGACTATTTTCTATACCCATGTGCTACATCATCTCTTGTGTGATTGCTTACTTTTGGTTGTGTTTTGTACAACATCATATCTCGTGTATGACATTGAAACTACAATTTTTTGCATCTATTATCACCTATGTTGTTGTACTACATATGGCCACGTATGATTCCTTTTATCGTTTCCTTCTACTATATAACCATCACCTCATTTCTTCCTACTTTTTTAGTATTCTTATTTCCTCAAAAGGTTGGTCCTACACTAACCCTACAACTCTTGTATGATTTTTGGCTTCTATGCATATGTGAAGTACTTCATAAATTTCCCCCTTAGAGAGACAATTTTGATACCATTTTAATTCTTACCCCAACTTCTGGCTAATTATTTTCTACGAAATTCCTTTCTATAAATTAATTACTTTAGTATATAAACTCAAAAAAAGCATTGTTGCAATTTTAACATGTACATAAAAGATAACAACATAAGAAAAATAATGACACCAATCTCATACACATGCACACATAAATATTTTCCCTTTAAATATGTTTTTACATTAGATTAATCTTTAGCATATTGATGAGCACCAATATTGCAGCAAGAGTGCTGCAACTCCTGCGGCCACCAACTTTACTTTATCAACCCGGGGTTCGTACAAACTTGGAGGTGACAGTGTTGTATACACAAGTAAAAGTGATGGGTCTGCTCTTTGTCACTGCTCAGCTGGCGATAGACCACTAGGGTTTTTCAATCCAGACTTTTATGGATTCAGAAGAAGCTTGATTACTAATGAGGGAAAGAGAAATCTACTCTAAGAGAAAGCCTGTTTACTGCAGTAAGGAAAAAGACTGAAATGAAATTCTAAAAACACACCATTTTCTAACTAACTGCTAAGAGGCTATGCTTCAAAGGAATGCTAAGTTAACATGTATGCAATCCTACTGTCCTAAGCATGAAAATTCAAAACATCAAATATTCTACTACTATGCATATAAATGATTAAAACAAATTTGTTTTTCTTTTTGTCCTTTTTTTATGTGAAAGTGTGCAATCTAATCTCTTTTGGTGAGGTTGCAGGTGGCTTAGGGATGCTGGTGAATTGGTAGAAGGTTGGGGAGACTAGTAGGTGACATTTTCTAGCTTCCTAGAGGTGTTTCCCTCAATTTGGTATCAAAATAGGTCACTACAGGAAAACCTACAAGGTGTCCTAATGAGTTCTACAAGATATCATGAAAACCTACAAGATCCCCTGTATTTCTACAAGATACAACCGAGAGCAAAAGGATGGGTGTTGAAGGTGATGGAAGGTTTAGGGAAGGTGGTTGGTGGATGGAATGAGGCAAGGGAGTGCCTAGGACCACTTCAGAACTCAAAACCAAGGTTGGGAGATGGTTGGATTTGCTCAACAAGATTGGAGAAGTTTCCTTGTGTAATGACGAAATTGGTGAGGGTTTTAGTAAAAGCAAAGAATGATCATGGATGGATGAAGTTGGAATGAGGTTGTTGACTATGAAATCTCTCTCTACTTCTGAAACACCTGTGCTGCATCAAACATTGACATTTACCCAAAAATAATGTAAACAAGAATAATTTCAATGATCTAGGAAAACATAATTTCATGGTCTAACTGCCTACTTCATGCATGAGGAAAACTTGCAGAATAAGATGGAACATGGATGAGATATAATGTAAGACTGAAGATAGAAGAAATGATAACTAAATCCTAATCTTGCAAACTGATCAAATGCTGGCCTAAGTACAGAAAACCCTAAATTCCATGAGAAACTAGAATTCTATCTTTTTGGGGCTGCATAGAAGTTCTTTCCTCAAACCATGATCCTTGAAGGAAGGAGTGTTGAAAATAGAAACAAGAAATGCTAAAAATAGAAATGATATAAATAGCATTGCTATAATTAGCATCTCAGATACCAGTGTTGGAAATAGAAACAAGGAATGATAAAATAGAAATGCTAAAAATAACATTTTCTATAAATAGCATTTCGGGATAGATTCCAATTTTAATTATTCCCTGAATTAAAATTCGAATTTGGTCTCAGCAGCTCTTTGAAAAATAATTATTTAATTCATCTTGAGTTAATAGGTTGGAGAAAATCAAACATGAAGTCTTTGTGAAGACATGTAAGAGTTATCCCTTTGATTGAGGAAGTTATCCCTTAATTAAGGAGATCGAGGTTATAATTAGTTAGCTCAGTTAACTAAGTTAAGTCCAGTTAGATTAGTTCCAACAGTTTGTGGAGCTGATTGTGAGTTCAGTTAGTTAATGCATGCATGCATGTAACTACTGCACTTCAGATAACTCAATATTCTCTCATAAATAACTCATGCATGTCAGTTCAGTCAGAGACCCAGTTGAGATCAGAGGAAGGGACAATGTATTATCAGTTGAAGGAATTTTCCTATAAAGGAAACTCATCCATGCAAAAGGAATTATCTCCTTCAGGACTATGCAATTAATTTTGATTTTAATGTGTTGTGTGAGAGGTAAATTCACACAGGTGGCAGCATTAAAACTTAGGAGAAACTGCACAAGGAAATAGGAGGCTTGGAGGGCAGAGGAGAAGGTTTGTGAGAAGCCTTTGACTGCCTATGAGCAATAGAGGGATTGTGCTGAGAGCTGGATGGCTTGTTGATATGATAATCACCCTATGAGTGACCTCAGCTAAAGATTTATTAAACAAGAAGGTATTAGAGACCCATGTGCTGGTGTGTGTTATGTGTTATTGAAACAACGGATCGATCAGATTACCAATACATAGAAAATAAATGGAAATACAGAAGAGAAATACAGTAAGCAACACAAAGACACAAGCAGTTTTTAATAAGGAGTTCACCCTATTCTCCAGCGCTACGTCTTCGGTCCAGCTTCAGTGGTGGCCTTGTTTTATTATGTCTTTGAGAAAAGAAATTACAATATAGGGACTCAATATGAGTTCTCCTGAAGCATATTTTTCTTGGCAGGGTGGTTCTTGGATTCCCCAAGCCACTTGGAGTACACAGACTCTTGTTCTTCCTACCAGCTCTGTGACCCTCAGTCTACAGTGGAAAGAGGCAACTGTGATGCTCAAACCGGACAGATTCCTCTATGGGAGGGCTTGAATCTTCAAGCTCTTTGGTGCTCGATGCTACCTGTGGTCAACTCGGCCCTTTGTCTCCTCTACTTGGCTTTACTACTCTCTGTGCTCAGTCCTCCTCTCAGGGTTTACTGTCACTGTCTCTCTTGGTCGCTTCGACTCTTCGCTCTGAATCTCTTCAAATCTTGTTCATTTTCTCTGTTCATGGATTTAACCATTCGACCTCCATGCCTGTTCAGTTCCTCTCCCACCTTCGTCGATTCGCCTGTCGCCTGTGTGCTTGGAATTCCCTATTCGGCGTCAGCATGATCGCTCGAGAAGTAGCCACGTGTCTTCACTAGAACAACGCTAGCCTGTTTGTCGATTCATTTCTTTCTCCACCATGGTAGTCAACAGATTCCAAATCTCTTTAGAACTCAGCTTAATTCCCTATCATTTCCATTCTATCTATCGAGCGCAATCTCAGCCATCTGATCTGGGCTCCTCCAAATCCAACGTCATTTGCACGTCAAGCACGGTTGACTTGCTCGACCGATAACACACGATCATGGCAGTTTTTCTCTCACCTCTGCTGCCACGCGTCGATCGCTGAGTGTGCTCGCTCTGATTTTTTCAAAACCTCTTACCGTTCAAGGGCACCTGGGTAAAACCGCCGGTTTCCAGGTCGTGGGTCCCACCTTCATACGATGGCGTTTTTCGATTTTCTGCCCACGATCCTCTGGCTCCCAATGTGACTGAGTGCTTAGCCCTACCATTTTAGCCATGTTCGCCCAGTGATGCGCGAAAATTAGCTCCTTTTCCCATTCCGGGGCTCCCATGGGATACATCGACCTCCTGCGTAGTCTCCATAGGCCTTGGTCAGCGTGCTTTGACCGAGGTCCTCGTTGTTTCATTCCGACTGCCATGGCCACTGGTTCTGGGTGTTTTCAATTGCTATTTTGGATTTCATTCGAGATTTGTTCGACCTGATTTAATCATGGTTCAATGACAGTCATTTATGGATTCGATTCGGATCACGACATCCCAACTGAAAAGCTTTTGGACAACCAAAAGTTGGTTTTTCTTCAAGCATCGTCTAAGTGAGGAAACTGTTGTCTCACTTGTCCAATCTCAATCCACTTCGCACTGCTCGGCTTTGAACCTTTAAGCCCAATTCTGAGGTATTCCACCTATCCACTGCGCCTCGTCCTTACCTTCCTGTCCAGCACTGTATCTTCTTGCAACTCATTAAGATATTTAGGTAGTAGGTCATCCACAGAAGGCAATTGACTCTGCTCTTCAGGGTCCTCAACCATTGAAGGTTCAAACAGACTCAAGCAATATGCGTTCACGACTGAGTAGATGTGCATGTAAGCTGGCAGATCAAGATGAAAAGCATTTTCACCAATCTTCTCAAGTATCCTGAAGGGTCCATACCTGATAGGTTTTAGCTTCTTGCCTTCACCTTGCATCCTGTCCTTGCTGATATACAACCATATTTGGTCTCCAACTTGAAAACTATGCTCCATCCAATGCTTATCATGCCTAGCCTTGTACTTGGCCTAGCTCTTTTCCAGCTGTTCCTGTACTGCCTGGTGGATCTCCTGGATCTGTTCAATGAACCTGGTTGCTTTGTCCACATCACTGTGCCCATCAACCATGGTATCTTTACCAAAGACAAAATCCAAGGGAGACCTTGGTATGAAACCAAAGCAGGTCTCAAAAGGAGATCTCTGGGTAGAAGAGTGTTTGGCTCTGTTGTAAGCATGCTGCACATAACAGAAGTGTTCATCCCAAAGCTTAGGGTGTTTGCTGCAATATCCTCTCAGTAACTGGATCATTGTCCTGTTAACTACTTCTGTCTGGTCATCTGTTTGTGGATGAAAAGCTGTGCTTTTCTTTAATTTGGTGTCCATTAGTTCCCACAGACTGGACCAAAACTTCCCCACAAATCGGGTGTCTCGATCAGATATAATAGAAGTG
>APFE030208362.1:115252-125282 GCA_000404065.3 Pinus taeda
TTCTCACCAAAACGATTGGTGACCCACATGGTGATGTGCTAGGCCTAATGAACCCTTTCTCGAGCAACTCTTGCACCTGCTTCTTGATTTCAACATTCTCTAAGGCAGATAACCTGTACATCCCAATGTTAGGCAAAGGAACATCTTGCTGCAAAATAATATCATGTTCCATTCCCTTTTTGGGTGGTAGACCTTGAGGTTCTTGACACAAGAGATCATACTCTGAAACAATCTTTTCTATATCAACTTGTTGATCATAATTACAACCCTCAAATATATTGGTTTTATCAGTTTTCTTTTCTTTTACAATCATCAGTAAGAAATGTTTGCATGAATTTATCATTCTTTTCATCTGTCCTGAGTTTATGAGGGTATAATTATTCTTGAGCTTATGAGCTCTTACAAAGTATTCGATCCCATCTTTAACAAGTAGATACTTGTTCTCAGCTCTATAGAAAATAACCTTTCTATCATACAAGTAAGGACTCCCTAAAACAATTCCACATATATCCAAAGGAATTATATCTAGCTCAACCTCATCTACAAATGCTGACCCAAAAGAAAATTTGAGTTTGCACTGTCTAGTCACTTGTAGTTGTGCTTTATCGTTCAACCATCCTAATGGGTATGGCTTCTTATGAGGTGTAGTTGCTAATCCCAATTTATTTACAATTGCTTCAGAAATCAGATTTACTTGTGAGCCACTATCAAACAAAGTATCAATCTTTTGATATTTGGAAACAACTCGAATATGGAAAAGCTCATGCCTTTTTCTCTCATGTTCTTCATCAATAACAGATTGAAAAAAATTACTAGTAGATGCTTCAGATTTCTTACCTTTTATACTTGTGGCTGCAATGACAGTTTCATCTCCTGAGCCTGACCCCAAATCTTTCTGAATAGCTGTAGTAGTCTTCTTCTTCTTGCCCTCGAACTTCTTTGGCCTTAGCTCTGGATGCAGAATCCAACAGTGCTCATCATCATGCCCCTCCTTTTCACAGTGAGTGCATGAAGCTTTGCCTTTCTGTGCAATGTTAGCCTTCCTTGCTTTCCACTTCTTCTTTCTTTTCTCCTTGCTCTTGCTTACAGTGGGTTGGGATGGTCCCCCAACTTCTGGATTTCCATTCTTTCCTCTAGCTTCTAGATGAGTAGCTTGTACAAATACCTCATCTATATTAGTGGGATTAAACATGAGGATGGTATGCCTCATGTAGCTGTGTAGACCCCCAATGTACTTCAAAAGAGTTTCTGGTGAGTATAATGAAATTCCCAACATCAATGCTCTCTTTCTGAACTCTTAAGTATACCCTTGTACACTTTGACCTTTCAGCTGCTGAAGAGTTTGCCAACTCATCATGGCTTGTTGCATGTAGGCCAATGGATAGAACTTCTTTTTTATTGCAGTAATAAAGTCACTCCAGATAGAGATGGCCTTCCCATGCTTCCTCATATCATCTTAGGTTCTACCTTCCCACCAAACCAAGGCAGTGCCTCCTAGCCGTAGGCTTGCCAGCTAAATCTTGCTCTTGCTTGAGTCTATATTTCGCACTCTGCAATACACATCAATTTGTCTAATCCAATTGTCCAACTTTTCAGCATTTAGTTCTCCATCATATATAGGGAAATTAAATTTAACATCTAACTTAATCAAAGATGCTTTCTTACTATGCACAAGGCTACTAGGAGGTGTAGGGAAGCTTTCTTCTTTCCCCTTTCCTTTGGAGTGGTCATGGGAATGAGATTCATCTTCTTCTTTATCTTGCTTAGAGCCTGATGAATCTTCACCCTTATGCTTTCTAAAGTCCCTATACATTTCTTCTACCATGGACTTTATAGCTAGGAAACTTTCTAAGAATTGAGGGTCTAGCCCTATAGAACCTTCTTCTGACATTGTCTTTCGAGAATAGACTCTCCCAATTTCAGGATTAGTTTCCACCAACTCTCCTTCTCCTAATTTGAGCTTTGATCTAGTGATCATTCACAACTAAACCAACACAAGCTTGTCCAACCTTACAGCCTAGAGCTCTGATACCACTTGATCTGATAATCACCCTATGAGTGACCTCAGCTGAAGATTTATTAAACAAGAAGGTATTACAAACCCATGTGCTGGTGTGTGTTCTGTGTTATTGAAACAACGGATTGATCAAATTGCCAATCCACAGAAAATAAATGGTAAGACAGCAGAGAAATACAGTAAGCAACACAAAGACACAAGTAGTTTTTAATAAGGAGTTCACCCTATTCTCCAGGGCTACGTCTCTGGTCCAGATTCAGTGGTGGCATTGTTTTATTATGTCTTTGAGCAGAGAAATTACAATACAGGGACTCAATATGAGTTCTCCTGAAGTAGATTTTGCTTGGCGGGGTGGTTCTTGGATTCCCCAAGCCACTTGGAGTACATAGACTCTTGTTCATCCTACCAGCTCTGTGACCCTCGGTCTACAGTGGAAAGAGCCAATTGTGATGCTCAATCCGGATATATTCCTTTATGGGAAGGCTTGAATCTTCAAGCTCTCTGGTGCTCGATGCTGCCTGTGGTCAGCTTGGCCCTTTATCTCCTCTGTTTGGCTTTACTGCTCTTTGTGCTCAGTCCTCCTCTCAAGGTTTATTGTCACTGTCTCTCTTGGTCGCTTCGACTCTTCGCTCTGAATCTCTTCGAATCCTGTTCACTGTCTCTATTCATGGCTTTAACCATTCGAGCTCCATGCCTGTTCGGTTCCTCTCCTGCCTGCGTCGATTCGCCTATCGTCTGTGTGCTTGGAATTCCCTGTTCGGCGTCAGCATGATCGCTCGAGAAGTAGCCACATGCCTTCACTGGAATAGCGCTAGCCTGTTCATTGATTCGTTTCTTTCTCCGCCATGGCGGTCAACGGATCCCAAATCTCTTGAGAACTCGGCTTAATTCCCTGTCAGTTCCGCTCTGTCTATCGGGTGCAATCTTAGTCGTCTGATCTGGGCTCCTCCGGATCCAACGTCATTTGGACGTCAAGTGGGGTTGACCTGCTCGACCGATAATGCGCGATCATGGTGGTTTTTCTCTCACCTCCACTGCCACGTGGCAATCGTTGAATGTGCTTGCTCCGCTTTTTCCAAAGCCTCTTACCGTTCAAGGACCACCCGGGTAAAAAAGCCGGTTTCCAGGTCATGGGTCCCACCTTCGTACGATGGCGCTTTTCTGTTTTCCGCCCACGGTCCTCTGGCTCCCAACATGATCGAGTGCTTAGCCCTACCATTTCAGCCCTGTTTGCCCAGCAATGCACGAAAATAAACACCTTTTCCCATTCCGGGGCTCCCAGGGGCTACATCGACCTCCTGCGTAGTCTCCATGGGCCTCGGTCAGTGCGCTTTGACCGAGGTCCTCGTCGTTTCACGCTGGCTGCCATGGCCACTGGTTCAGGGTGTTTTCGATTGCTGTTTTGGATTTCATTCGAGATTTGTTCGACCTGATTTAATCATGGTTCTATGACAGTCATTTATGGATCTGGTTCGAATCACTTGTTAGTTGAAGCTTTGTGTAATCCGAACATATTTCCACTTGTATGATAATACAGATAGTGGGGTTTTTAGCTGAGGCTTTCCCTAGAGTATTATTTTGTGTTTCATGTGTGATTAATCTTCTTCTTTGCTATACGTGTTTTGTTTTATCTTGCTCAAAATCGGTTAAGCTTCTGCAAGTTTGATTGTAGAAGTAGATTAAGTATTTTTCTTTAGTACATTGCATAATCAGTTTAATATACGGTGAAATTTCTACAAGGAGTGAGACTAAAACCTCCTATTGATAGCTTTTTGATGTTCCTTTATCTCTTCTAAACTACTATTAAAGTAAAGCACAAATGGAAGCAAACTAATAAGCAAATTAATCAGATCTACACTACATGCAATGAAATAATTCTGAAGACAATTCAACCATTAATCTATGAAATCAATCTAAGCATATAAATACAAAAAGCGGAGCCTTTTCTATTAGGGTTGGATCCTAACCCAAGAGATTTAGCCCTCTGAGTGAAATCAATGCTGGATCAAGGAAATGCTCATTCTCATTATCAAAACAGAAAATTACAAAACTTTTCACGATAACCTTGAAACAATTAACAAAACCCGGATTGACAATAAATGTGGAAGGGATTGAATCTATAACTCATATCTGAAAACCAACAATAACTTCATCACAATAAATTTAGACACGATCTTATACACACATTTACATGACCTATAGCCATCTAGATTTTTTGGATGGTCTAATTTATTATTAAGTAAATTCAGGTTAGGCTAAGACTTCTAAGGACCTTACCTATCAACCAATACATCCAAAATTTTTAAAAGGTTCTCCCCCAACAATTCAAAGAAATCCAAATAAAATTCAATAAGCCACCCATCTAGACTAAGACACTTATCCTTTTGAAAGCACTAGAGTATCCTCTACAACTCCTCCATTGTAACTAATAAGAAAATGTCCTCATTTTCCACTTCCTCAAACATTCTAGGGAAAAAATAGATCGCCTTTAAAATTTCATTGATATTGGCCCTCTCATATTCCTTGAATATGTCTAGGAAGTGTGATCACCAAGAGCTACTAGTCCCTTCAATCCTCTAACTTTGTTCCCCTCTAGGTCCTTCAATTATCATATAATGTTTTAGCTCTTCCTAATTTTTTGAATTTGTGGAAAATATTAGTGTTCTAGTCTCTCGAAAGCATCCATGTGGCTCTACTTTTAATGTGGGAACCCTTATCCTTGTCCCAGAAGAGCTTATTTTTCTAAAATCGGAAGTTGTTAGTTTTCCATAAAACCTATTAATCAAACAAACCAACAAAATTATCCTTATATAATACTTACAGACTATGTTCCACTATCTTGAAATGTCCCTCTTGGGTCTTGAACCTTTATGCTACCCAAGGCAACAATTTGTTTTTACCAACCTTAATGAGCCTGTCAATTATATGCAAGTTGAATCCTTAGAATGCACATCAATGGATTTCCAAGGAGACTTCACTATCTCCTGGAATTCACCTTTTTTTTTAATACTAGGGATTGTACTTATATGGATCCTTCAAATTTTTGTCTTCCATACCTAGTTCTAGGAAAATTGAAAAGTTATCATAGCACCTTAAGGTATCCACCCATCACCTGAAACTTGTTAACTTGTCCTAAAAATCAAGATTTATTAGAAATCTATCCACAGTACTCAGTGACCCTGCCCATCCTAGCTTTGTCGTTTTTCCATGTGCGCTTCAATTCTAGTGGCTTTATGTCTACCCATCTAATTTTCTCATAGTGATCAAGAAAAAAATCGAGCAACCTTTTATGGTGAGTGGTTGAACCATAAACCTCCCCTCTATTAAGTGTAAGGTTAAAGTCTCCACCAATGATTAGATTTTTTGTCTTCACCCACTATGCCAAGAATAACCTCAACCAAAAAACTCATTTATCATCTTAGAGGCCATAGACATTCAACAAAGTCAAAGTAAACAAAAAACTCTTACACCAAACCTCTATAGCGAGTCCTAAAATCACAACAAAAGAGTTGATTAAAGAAAGGTTCAAAGACAAGTTGGTGTTAATTCCTCCTGAAGACCCATTCACATCCAATGTAAGAAAATCCCAACCCACCAATAATTTTGTCAAGTCTACCCATGCCCATATTTTTTTTTATATAAACAACACATATGGATTATTATAATATAACATCTACTTGAGAGTCAATTTTTTGGCCTGACCCCCTAGGTCTATATACATAAGCTTCACGGGATAAACCCGACAAGAGTTTTATCTACTTTAAGAAGCCCATATATGAGTCATTATTTACCATGAATCACTTCCTTAGTTTCTCATTCCTATGTTTTCTTCAGAGTCAACTTTTTTCCCATCCAAGACCCCCTAGCTCCTTTCGTGTGTCTTGCCCTAATCCTCCTAAGACTTGGGATTCTTACCATAAGGCGGGAATGGCCTCCCCCATGAATCCTAGAAGCATATGACCCTTCGAAATACTCTTCGCCAAAAAACAAACCCCCTTAGCACTAAGCCAAAATTCTTAGTCAGGTTTACTAATAAGGGGGCCTTGTCATGTAATTTGACACCAAAATCCAAGTGTCTTATATGGTTAGGGTTAACTGACCCTAGCTTCTCAATGCAAAGCATGTCTACATCACCCCTAGCTTTAGTAACTAATGTCCAAAAACAAAATTTGAATTTTAAGAGTAAGATGGAGAGGAATTACCCGATGCAAATTTCATTTGTTGCCATACAAGGTCTAGATTGTGTAGTTGTGATGCCAAGAATTTTATTGATCCCAAGGTGTCAAGAGGGTCCCCCACCAGATTCTCTCGAGAGCGAGATTCCATGCCCGAAGGGATTGAGATGTCTGCAACCACCAAATCCTATTGGTGTAACATATGCTCTCCCCCCTTCTCGACAAAATCCCTACCTAGTCTTTCTTCATTTCCAGGGTTAGATGACTTCTCTAAGAACTACTTCACCTTTGTATAAGGAGATAACCCTTCATCCTAGTGGACCAAATTTTATTTTTGAAAGTGATATCAAAATATTGGATTATATGGTCATAGGTATGGTAATGCACACAATCGAATATGAAGTTCACATAGCCAAGTATCTATGTGTAGATCTTATTCTTTATCACCATGTCCAAGGACTTGCATAACCCTTTATTAACATCAAGTTTGACCAATATTTTTTCTACTAAACTAGTATTACTGGATTTATAACTATCACAAGAGAGAATTAAGTTACCCAAAGTATCCCAAATATCCTTCAATGAGAGGTCCAACCAATGTTTGATCAACAAGCTTGACAATGTAATCCATACCCATGTAAACTTCATAAATTCATCCTTTGCATCAAAACACAATTACCATTATTTAAGGGACATATATGCCCTATGTTGAGCTAATTTATGTGACTAAATTAACGCAAGTATTAATATCAATCTGGGTTTGTGAAACTTAGAGGCAAATCCATTATTTATGAAGATCGAATATAACTATACTTTGAAAGATAAATGACAAAAGAAACTAAGGAAACATATATCAAAAACTCATAATTCAACAAGCTTAAAAGAGGAAATACTGAAAGAGTTCTTGACTCAAGAGACCTGCTCTCACCTCAATTATGACTTCAATGAATTAGAGACTATAATTAAAGACTCAAGATGCATAAATCATACATGAAAAAGAGCTCTTAACTTAAGAGACATTCAGAGTTTTCCATAATAACTTATTCATCTTAAAATATACAGCTGAATAGAACAAACTGTTGCATGTAAATAAAGGACTAAATCTAATGCATCATTTCAAAGAGAGAATGCTCAACTTGAGCACTTGCTTGCCAACTCAATTAGATGATGAGGAAACCATTAATAAATGAAATCAATAAACATGATGCTATCTGAAATAAAACTTTGAACAACCAAAGCTAACATCAACTTTGAACAACCAAAGCTAACATCAACCAGAATTGCAATGAAATAGAACTAGTCTAAATTGAAAGTGTACTTAGCTTGGTGTGGGGGCCCTCCACCCTTGCCTTGCACACTTATGGAGATGATATCAGAAGCTTAGATCAGTAAACCATCCATGTATTGATCAGAAAAATAAAAGTAACATAAGTCTCCAACTTCAAGTCTTCACACCAAAAATATTACAGCATAACAATGTCAAATGTCAAGTGTTTTGAGCCATCAAAATGTGGCTCTTAAATAATGAGTCTATGAAACCAACTGATCTGAAATATCTCTAACAAACATAGCTATCCTAATCCACCTATCTAGGTCGAATCCAACTCCCTCATCCCAAAATATATGACTAAAATCAGGGAATCCTAAAACAGCCCTATTTAAATGGGATTTCTGGATGACTAGTCATGATTGACTAGCTCCAAAAAGGCATAAGAAAACTCGTTCTCCTGAAACCAAGCACAGGTAGCTTGATCCTAGTTCCCAAGCCTTCTATTCATGCATCCCATTCGTGCTGAGGTGGCCTGCATCCATATCAGTCATGAAGTGATTACGGGAATTTCTTAAAACTGCCAAAATTGCACAAAAACTCAAACTTTAATAAAAACTTTAGAATTTGATAAATCAAAGTTAAATACCTATTTAAGCATCAAATATTCATTAAAGTGAGATGAATGAGATGAAAATGAGGGATAAATGGATAACTAGATATGTTTATTAAAGCAAAATGAGATCAAATCTGGAGCCCAACATCTCTCCCATGCTTATGTTCAAGCATGTCCCCATGCTTGCTTGCTTCTCTTGGACCTTCTGCCCCCTGAAGTAGATGTTGTGCCTGTATCGGTTTCCCTATCCACATACTCAAGTTCTGATCCCTGTTTGGCCTTTAAGATTGCTGCTTTGACCTTCTGTTTTTCATACTTGGCCTGCCATGTGTTTTTATCCTTCAGCCACTTAAATGCTTGTTTAGAGAGCAACTCATTTCTTCTTTTTAACTTGTTTAGTTCTTCCTGTAATCTATCATTTGTTTTTGTCAACTTTGCATTTTCTTTTCTCTGAGCTTTATTCTCCTGTTTCAATTGCTTCTCAACAATTTTCCTTATTTCAAGCTGATCTGTTAAGTCTTGTATTTTAGCCAAGTTTAATTCTTTCTCAAAATCTTGAGTAGTTTTCATCAAAGATTCTCCTGCATCATTGTCAAATATAGAATCTCTCTCAAGGGGTTCCTGTTCTTCTGGTTGCCTAGGAGAATAGGCTTCTACCTCCTTTTCAAAATCAATAGAATTTCTAGTCCTAGGAACAGAAATAGATGGATCAATCTCATGCATAGCTAACTTCTTTGCTCTGGTTCTAGGATAGAAAGGAGAGTTCATCATACTCCTATCCTCTTGTTCTACTTTGTCTTGCATTTCAACAAAATGTTCAGTAAAGTGATGTCTATGCATAAACTCCTGCCAATCTAACCCTGTTTCTTTCACCTGATACTCTACCAAGATTTTAATCAACCCTTGATGATATACCTGTGTGGCCTTTGGCTTATTTTCCTGTTTCACTGTTTCGATCATTTTAACAAGACTCTTATATAAGAAATATGGCAAATTTATTCTACCATCTCCCTTTATGTGCTGCAGCAATCTAACATGGTACAGATGAGCAATACTATATTGTCGGTCACAAGTCAAAAATTTCTGAATGATCATAACTAACTCTCCCCATGGTTCGTTGAACCATTCACGAGGTATCCCCTTTGCTCTATCAAAGGTCCCCTTCCTGTTCTTTTCAAGGAAGAAAGTCCAAGCTTTCTCCTTGAAATGCAGACCCTTATGATAGTTTTCTCCTACCATAGGCAAGTTGAGGGCTTTAGACAAGAATTCCTGAGTCACTGGGATACTGATTTCACCTATCTGAGTTTTATCTTGACTGAAATTATTGATAAACTCTTTAGTTATTTGTTCTGAGTGACCATTAAACTTCTGAAGGAAACCTATCATGCCTAACTGATATAGCTTTTCTATTGTTTCTTTTCCCCATTGCTCTATGTGAAATTTGGGTTCTACCCGGTTCGTCATTATCTCTGTGAACCAATAAATGTAATCCTCAGCTGTTACTAATTTCATATTTGACAAGGATACTGATTATTGTTTCTAAATGAAATCGTAAAAGCTATGAGGCTTACCTGCCCTTTCTGATTCAATCTTTAAGTCTCTGCTGTCCTTTCTCTGTATAAACCTGTGTCAAATCCCTATTTCAAAGCATACCAACCTGAATACCCATGATCAATACTCTGTCCCCTGTATTTTTAAATCATAAATACACAAACAAAACTTAACCATGTTTTTTTTAATCAAAACAACATGATTACTAAAAGCATAAGAAAAACTTTTTGCTTTTAGTTTCCTTTAAACATCCTCTGTGTATTTATACTCAAAAAAAAATTTCTTGGCCTCAAAACATGCCCTGTATTTCTAATGACTGTATAATAAAACAAATTCTCCTCTCGGCCTTTCCAAGGTTTGACTAAAAATTGCACTGTCTTTTACCAAAAATTTTGAAACCATGG
>APFE030208363.1:0-12269 GCA_000404065.3 Pinus taeda
TTAAAGAAGACTCCAAGAAGAAAAGCCCAAAAGACCCATATGATATGGAGGGATTGCAAAAGGTCCTGAAAACTTTGTTTAACGAAATGATTGACATAAAGAAACAGGTGGCCGAAACTTCAAACAAAAGACCATTTAGGACTTATAAGAAAACTGAAACAAAGCCACCCAATGTCATATCTAATGTAGATTCCGACCAAGAGGAGGAAGAAGAAGAGGCAACCCCAACAACTAACGATGAAGAAGAAGTAGCTGAATGTCATGGTATGTGGGATTTCATACTCCCCAATTCTGATACCGAAAATGAAGAAGAAGCATTCCCAGTCACCACTAGAAGTAAAGGTACTTCTGAACCGGCCCAGGCGACTTCAAAGAAAAGGATTGCAGGTGCTGCTACAAAAAAAGAAAAAGTACCTCCAAAGAAAACACCTGCAGTAGTTCCCCAAAACCATCCTTCAACTTCTAATTCCCCTTCAACATCTAAAACATTAGTGGTATCCGATTCAATGGAATACAACATTGTTGATGATATGAAGAAAACTAAGGCAAACATAACCATGTTTGAACTTAGTAAGCTAAAGCATCAACAAAAGTTACTTCTTAAAGAATTGAACGTTGTTCCCTCTACACCACTTCCTAGTTCAAAAGCTACCAATGATTCAGGCCAATCCCCTCCAGGTATGGTTGAAGCTACCGATTCAGTTCTAATTGGAGACAGATCAAGTTCTCACACTCCACCCTTCCTTCTGACTTATGAAATCTATAACAGAAACCTGCACAACTGTTTAATTGACTCAGGGGCATCATCTAACATAATGCCAGCTTCAGTTTGTTCCAAATTGAACATAGAACCCCAGAAGTCTGCCATCCATATTGTACAGTTGGACAGGACCAAAGTACAGGTTGTCGGAGAGATTAATTCCGTAACTATCAGGTTGTCTGCTGATCCCAGAATAGTACAAAGAATTGACATTCTAATAGCTGATATACCTGAGTTTTACGATTTAATTTTGAGTAGAGATTGGTCCGAAAAATTGCATGGGTATATTTCTACTGACTGGTCACACATGTGGCTCCCTTATAAAGGTAAGCCAAATCAAATAAAGATTGACCGAGAAAAACATATGACCCATACAATTACCGATTTTGAACAAGAAAACCACCCCATAGCATTCAACAACAACATTTTGGGAAATTATTCATCAGAGTCGTTCTTTGGCAACTTTGTTGCCCAACCCTCCACTTTCTCAATTAATCATTTTACATCTCAGATTGAAAATTTTTCACAAACAGATAAATCTAGGTGTTTCAATGATGATGAGAAAACTGTAAATATGATTGTTAATACTCCTTTATTTTGGTCTTTGTATTTTGATGGCTCCAAGTCTAGTGAAGGCTCAGGAGCAGGATTGATGCAGGAGCACCCAGCAACAAAGCCAACAAACCTGGACGAGAGGATCAAAACAAAAGAAAAGCGCGATTTAAAGTAGAAAAAAGATAAAGCAGATTTAAAGCGTGCATGCATGAAGCTTTTGTGGAGAAAGTCAGGAAAGGATAGGATTGATCCTTCCTAAAAGTCTTATATAAATGTAATGTGATAGGATGTGTGATGTATCTGTTTGGTGAGGAAAATTGTGAGCGATCAAGATGTAGTCGAGTATGAGCTTGTTCTAAGGCTGCAATGCCTTAGATTTAAGCAATGTTTGTATATAATCAGAATAAAATACTCTGTTGATTCCTCGTGTCTAACTATGTATTTTGTAGTTAAATTTATGAATTTATTTGTGTGTGTGAGTTTATTGGTCGAATATCGATCACCCGTGGATCGATGGGAGTCTAATATCGTTTAACATTATATATGTGATTGCGTGTTAGTGTAGTTTAAAGGTTTCTGCTGTTCCGCGAATTTAGCTGCTGTTCTGCGAGTTTTCAAAGGCCTGACTCGGCGGGTTATAATGATCCCATCTTCATGATTCAGGTTACCCCACAGCTCTTCCGAAAACAGCACTTACCTATTGGTGAGTCATGAGGGTTTTAGGAAATTATGTCAAATCCAATCCTGTAATTAGGAAAATCGCTCAGAGCGTTAATCGATGTCCAATTCCATTTTCCATATCAATAATCTTTGGCTTGTCATAGTCATAGCTATGCACACAAGCATAAGCTTGCCGTCGATTGCATTAACGGAGGAAGAAACAGTTCCGAAGCCAACAATCTGAAGTTCGAATTCCGCAACACTTTCCTGCCAATCAAAAATCCGCGTTCAAGACATAATAAAACGCCTGACATTGCGGGAGAAAGTAGGCAGCTATCCTCTACAGCCGAAGCATACAATTCATGAAAATGAAAGAGGCTCACGGGAATTGTTCACTGATTTGGTATTTACTTAGTTAAAGCGTCTCTGAGCTTCGTTACGCTTGACTTCTGATCGTGCTTGCGCATCTGTTACGAGAAAAATGATTATATTTCTAGATAGGGTTTGGTTGAATTTAACGTGTCAGCATTGATTTTTATGGAATTGGGATTTTGGGCAACCCCCAAAATCTCATTTTCATCAGGTGGTATCAGAGCAGTAAGATTCTGCAGAAAGAGGTACAGTTGAGTTAAAGGTGGAGAGTTTATGGTCTTGCTATTGTGCAGATGGCGGTAGCAGAAGGTGAGAAGATTTGCAGCAAGCTAGAGAAGGATGCCAAAAGACCGAGTGCGGGAGGGCTTGGTGAGGTATCATGTAACAGAGGAGGCTGTTACTGTAGAGGTTAGTTGTAGCTCACAGAGTTTAGTGAAAGAATGCAGTGGATAAAATTGATATTATGAAGACCAGAAGCATATGACCAGGAGGTCATAAATTTTTTGTGCCTCGGGAGTCTAATGCAGGAGCACCCAGCAACAAAGCCAACAAACCTGGACGAGAGGATCAAAACAAAAGAAAAGCGCGATTTAAAGTAGAAAAAAGATAAAGCAGATTTAAAGCGTGCATGCATGAAGCTTTTGTGGAGAAAGTCAGGAAAGGATAGGATTTATCCTTCCTAAAAGTCTTATATAAATGTAATGTGATAGGATGTGTGATGTATCTGTTTGGTGAGGAAAATTGTGAGCGATCAAGATGTAGTCGAGTATGAGCTTGTTCTAAGGCTGCAATGCCTTAGATTTAAGCAATGTTTGTATATAATCAGAATAAAATACTCTGTTGATTCCTCGTGTCTAACTATGTATTTTGTAGTTAAATTTATGAATTTATTTGTGTGTGTGAGTTTATTTGTCGAATATCGATCACCCGTGGATCGATGGGAGTCTAATATCGTTTAACATTATATATGTGATTGCGTGTTAGTGTAGTTTCAAGGTTTCTGATGTTCCGCGAATTTAGCTACTGTTCTGCGAGTTTTCAAAGGCCTGACTCGGCGGGTTATAATGATCCCATCTTCATGATTCAGGTTACTCCATAGCTCTTCCGAAAACAGCACTTACCTATTGGTGAGTCATGAGGGTTTTAGGAAATTATGTCAAATCCAATCCTGTAATTAGGAAAATCGCTCAGAGCGTTAATCGATGTCCAATTCCATTTTCCATATCAATAATCTTTGGTTTGTCATAGTCATAGCTGTGCACACAAGCATAAGCTTGCCGTCGATTGCATTAACGGAGGAAGAAACAGTTCCGAAGCCAACAATCTGAAGTTCGAATTCCGCAACACTTTCCTGCCAATCAAAAATCCGCGTTCAAGACATAATAAAACGCCTGACATTGCGGGAGAAAGTAGGCAGCTATCCTCTACAGCCGAAGCATACAATTCATGAAAATGAAAGAGGCTCACGGGAATTGTTCACTGATTTGGTATTTACTTAGTTAAAGCGTCTCTGAGCTTCGTTACGCTTGACTTCTGATCGTGCTTGCGCATCTGTTACGAGAAAAATGATTATATTTCTAGATAGGGTTTGGTTGAATTTAACGTGTCAGCATTGATTTTTATGGAATTGGGATTTTGGGCAACCCCCAAAATCTCATTTTCATCAAGGATGCATCTTGGTTAGTCCACATGGGGAAAAGACAATGCTGTCTTGCAGATTAGAATTTGAGTGCACTAACAACACAGCCGAATATGAAGCTCTAGTTCAGGGATTATATAAAGCAATCGGCCCTAAAGTGCAATATCTAAAAGTATTCGACGATTCTGAAATTATTGTTAAACATGTTAGGAATGCAATTCATTGCCTTTCCAATCACCTTAAGCATTACCAATCGCTAGTGCAAGACCTTACATCACATTTTTTAGCATTTAATGTTTCCTCCATTCCTCGGTCCCAGAATTCGACTGCCGACCTACTAGCCAACGTAGCCTCCAGGCTTCTACCTTCTGAAGACTATAGCCCTGATAGATTTTCCGTAGAGTTGATTTTTAGGCCTTCAATTCCTGACAACATCACTAATTGGAGAGTATTTAATCATGAAGATGATATTTTACAATTCTTAACTTCTGAAAAGTCTTATGACAACCAAATCATTAAAGAGGATGAGCATGACTCCCAAATAAAGGAAACACCTCAAGGAAATGCAATTCCTAAGCCTGTGGTAAGGCTAGAAGATCTTTATGATATAAAAGACAGATTTAAACCCGTAACTAATACAAAGATCCAAAGCTCTACCCTAAGGTTTGAATTGGTAAATTTGGGTACTGAGCAAGCTCCTCAAAATGTGAATTTCGGATTAGGACTTTTTGTAGAAGAGAAAGAAGCATTCATTAAACTATTAAGGAAAAATAAACAAGTTTTTGCTTGGAAATATGATGACTTAAAGACTTATGACACATCTATTATCCAACATACTATTCCAATGCTTCCAGATCAAAAACCGATTCAGTAGAAGTTAAGAAAAATACACCCAAATTTGGAAAGCCAAATAAAGTCGGAGCTTAACAAACTCCTTAAAGCCAAGATTATCTTTCCAGTCTGACATTCCAACTGGGTTTCTAATATGGTGCCTGTCAGGAAGAAAAATGGCGACATTCGAATTTGTATTGATTTCAGGAATTTGAACAGAGCAAGCTTAAAAGACAATTTCCCATTGCCTACTATGGAGCAAATACTCCAATCAGTAGCAGGTTCTGAATTGATGTCCTTTCTAGATGGTTTTTCAGGATACAACCAAGTCTTGGCTCATCCTGATGACCAGCTTAAAACTACATTTAGAACAAAATGGGGAACATATGCATATCAAAAGATGCCTTTTGGACTTATAAATGCAGGAGCGGCTTTCCAAAGAGCTATGGATACAACTTTTAGGGGATTGATTAATCGAACAGTAGTCGTCTACTTAGACGATATAACTGTATTTTCTAAAGAGAGGTCTAATCATTTACATGACTTAAACCAGATCTTTCAACGATGTAAAAGGTATGGAATTTCTCTTAACCCCAAAAGGTCATTCTTTGCTCTTGATCAAGGGAAACTCTTGGGTTTTATTGTGTCTCGAGATGGCATTTATATCGATCCTGATCGGATCAAATAAATTTCTGAGATCCCATTCCCTCACAATAAGAAATCGATGCAGTCATTTCTTGGCCAGATTAATTTTGTTAAAAGATTTGTACCAGATTTTTCTCATATTATTTTGCCCCTCCAGGAAATGATTAGGAAAAATGCAGTCTTTAAGTGGGGATTAGTAGAAAAAGAAGCTTTTGATTTGATAAAGCAATCCATAATCAACGCCCCCTCCTTAATTACTCCAAATTTCTCTAATCATTTCACGTTGTATACTATCGCATCCGATTCTTCATACGCTGCAGTACTCACGCAACTAAATGATCACAATTTGGAGGCACCCATCTCATTTTTTAGCTCAAATCTTCAGGGTGTCGAATTGAATTACTCCGATGTGGAAAAACAAGCCTTTGCTGTGTTTAAAGCAGTCAAACATTATCAACCCTTCCTTCTGAAAACCCACACAAAAGTAATAGTTCCTTTCCCAGCTGTTAGGAAATTATTAATACAAAAAGAACTGGGTGAAAAAAGGGCGAATTGGGTCACAACGCTTCAAGAGTATGACTTAGAAATTAGGCCAGAAAAGATTGTTAGAGGCCAAGGTTTTTGCAGGATATTGGCAGGAGCTTCCAACATTCCCAAATCAAGCGATACTAGTCCAACTGAAGAAATCAATCAGATAAGTGTCACTGATTCCCAATCTCAATATGCAGATTTAATATTTTATTTAAAAAATGGTTATGCTCCTCCAAATTTATCTTACAAAAGCAAAAGGGCCATCAGGTTAAAAGCAAAAAGTTTTACAATTATTGATGATGTGCTTTTTAAGAGAAATTATGATTCTATTTTACTAAGATGCCTTGAGAAAGCTGAAGCCCAAAAGGTGTTGGAGGAGTTACATGATGGACCGGCAGGAGGACATTTTGGAGCTGACACAATAACTCACAAGATTATTCATGCTGGATATTATTGGCCAACTCTATTTAGAGATGCCCACGAGTATGTAAGGAAATGCCTCAATTGCCAAACTTCTAGTGGAAGACAACGAAAATCGGCTTTCCCTTTGCAACCAGTCAACATTGAACAACCATTTGAGAAATGGGGATTGGATATCATCGGAGAAATTAATCCACCTTCTTCCAAGCAGCATAAGTATATTCTTACTGCTACTGACTATTTCACTAAATGGGTTGAGGCAATCCGTTTGAAGACAGGAAATTCTGAAGCAATCATTGAATTCATAGATCAATTCATCATTACAAGGTTTGGTGTCCCTACTACTCTTGTATTTGATAATGCTTCTTATTTCTCAGGCAATTCTATGTTTGATTTTGCTATCAAGAGAGGATTTAAGTTAAAGTATTCTGCTAATTACTATCCCTAGGGTAGTGGTTTAGCAGAGTCCACCAATAAAAATCTAATCAAAATCATCAAACGAACAATTGAACAAAATCACAGAAATTGGCACAAATCCTTAGTGTTTGCATTATGGGCTGATAGGATAACACAGAAAGCTTCTATAGGAACCTCTATGTTCAATCTTGTATATGGAAAAGAAGCAATACTTCCTACAAATCTTTTTCTTCCTTCTTTAGCCCTAGTACAGTTCATTGAAGAAGCTCCTTCCTCTTCTATTCAGCTCAGATATGATCAAATCTTAAAACTATAAGAAGAGAGAGAGAAGGCCAAGGATACCCATCCCAAACATCAGCAAATCATCAAATCAGCTTTCGATTCAGTCTCATCAGGTTCAAAACAATTCCAAGTTGGCGATTTAGTTCTGAAATGGGACAAAGCCTATGAGGACAAGGGAAAACACACCAAGTTCCAAAAGTTGTGGCTTGGACCATTCCAGATTTGTGAGAAAGTAGGCCATTCAAGCTTTATATTGCAAGATTTAGTAGGTTTGAGGGATTCTCTCCCTGTTAATGGCCTCATCCTAAAAACATTCTTCAATTGAGAAGGTAACCTCTTCTCCTTTCATTTCCATAGGATTTTATAGTTTGTAGGATTTTTAGGAAATAAAGTTTAAAGGCATTTTCCATTGACCTTTTGCCATGTTTGAAAAAGTTGTCTCACAGAAGTATCATGAGTATTTGCTTTCAAACAATAGAACTTTTAATCGAAAAGGATAATTTTTGGGAAATTAGGTATCATTGTATTCTGAAATCACAAATTTAAGTTTGATGAACTCCTCCAAAAGCATAAAAGTAATGTAAGTCATTTTCTGTTTTCAAATTGGTCTCAAAGGGTTATCAATATCAAAGATAGAAGTCAATTCAATATCAGTATCTTCAACCCTTAACCTGCCATCCATTGATTCTTATGGAAAAAATTGTTCACCCCATTCCTTAAAGTTTATGATTTTTCAGAGTGTAATTCTAAAATATAAGATATTAAAGATAAGAGGTCTTATTACAAGCCTGCTTACCATGTTCATAGGGAAATAGCTTAACTGACATTACCAATATTGCATACCAAAACAGGGTAATGGCTTGAAATTTCAAGACAAGGAGTCTCATCACGAGCTAGCTTGTTCAGTTAGACTACTACCAGTGAATGGCATTGTCAATAGTTGGTCACCAAACCAGGGCAATGGCTTTTTTATCCTGTCAATGACAGAAAAAAGAAAGATGAACAAAATATGAAAACATGTTTTGAATTCATTCTGATAATCACACTCTTATTTGGATGGGACAATGGACATTTACATGGTTAAAAGGTATCCCTGTCGAGACTATAAACGTTTGCTGGCAGCAGAGGCTCTACCTATGACAGGCAAGTTTACAATAAAGGCTGATTTGGAGAGATTTTTCTATTTTTATCATTATAAACCAATAAAGGCCCATTTGAGACTTAAAATGTACTTATTTCAAGTTATCAAGAGGAGGAAGTTAGCAAAATTACTTTCATGATATTCAGAATCCATAAATATCTAGTTATATCAGAATTTTCCCCTTGTAGTTGAAATTCTATTTCAAAAAAGTTTAAGTATTTTTTATTTTCAGAGATAACTGGTTCTTCCAGTGAATCGCCAATTGTTGTGCTCTACAAACAACCCCCCATTTCATATTATTTTTAATTCATAAAACATTAAAATGTGAAATGGGTCCCTTTAAAATAAAATTGATATCAATACTTTTACTTAACAAAAGGTCCGATAAACAAATGAGAACTTTATAAAAACCCTTTTTAAAACAATATCCATTTAAAAGAAATAAAACAAATTTCATCATTGCGATAAAGCGATCGCAAGATCACATATCGCAATGACATAAAGGACATATAAAATGGCACAAGGCTTTCCACCGATGCAATATCGCATTCGGCGATCGGCGATATCCAATGCACAACCAAAACGCCCCATACCATTACCCCCGATGCGATGAGCTATCGGCGATCGACGATCGGCGGGTCCCCTTTGTTTGAGTCTCAATGCACATAAGCCTTTCCCCGATGCGATATCGCAATCGGCGATCAGCGATACTCGATGCACATTGTTAAGGCAGACTTGTTATAACCCCCGATGCGATGCGATAAGGCACGGTTTTCAATAGAAAGCCGTTAAGATGATGGGAAAGCTCAATTTACTCATATTTAAGGCATAATCACTTCCGCTCGGCCGCCAATATGTCCATTGCATGCTTAAGGAGATTTCTCCACTGAATAATGATATAATGGGCATTTATAAGGTGGCAGGTTTTATACGGCCAATTAATGGATTTATGTCTTAAAATATTTCCATAGATTATCTCCGCGCCCGTTTTAAAAGCTGAATATATTGCTGCGCATCTATTCATTTGCTATCAATTGCAAGTTTTATCGCTATCTCTCTGTGTTACGCCAAATTGCCTCTCTGTGCAGAATTCATTCATAGACAGGAGTTCGGGCATGATGGGTAAGAAGTCTAAGAAGACTGCGGGTGCTTCCAATCCACCAGTCGCAGGACAAGCCGCTGCAAACAGAAAGAAAGGCCTAATATCTGATACAACATGCACAGGCCTCGCCAGAGTGACTTGGCAAGGCACTTATGACTTAATTGAGGCTGAGAAACCAAAGCAGACGGTAGCAAAGGCTACCGCGGATTCATTACGAAAGTCAGACTGCACTCTCAAGGATTTGGCTGATTCTTTCCTTCACAGGATAGCAGCCAGGGAGCAAATTCTCCCATATACAGACGTTGTGCGATGGGCGATTGAAGAAATCCCCATCATGGACAGAACTTTTAGCACAAGAGATAGGAGGATCTTCGGATCGTTCAAGGCAAATGTATCATTTGCCCGAGCCAGAGAAGATATACAACAACGCCTCCCTGGAGAAGTTTGCAAGCGAAAATGAGATTGAGTCCGAACCTATCAAGGATTGGAGGCAAAATCCAAACAAACACAAGCACGAATCTTCCGGTAAGTACTCGGTAGATTCTTTGGCTTCTCCTTATTGCTATGCGGGTATAATGATGTGTAGATTATGGGATTTACACAACTCTGCTAGTTTTACCATTGAAATGGTTCCTCTAATGGAGGCAGCAGTGAACAACATAATTATGGATTGGGCTACTATCCTTTCGGATAAGCTAGCAGTAGCTGTTCGTGACTTTAGGAATAAAACTATAGTCACTAAAAGGAAAATTCCCCCATTCTACTACAGTGCATATATCCTAGATACCTTATGTTTCAATTCTGAATTCCCTATTCTTGGTTGGAGATGGACTGCACAGGACCCCTCACCATTCATATATATCACCGAAAGTTGTGGAAGTCATCCTATAAAAACCACTTGTATCAGATCTGTAATGGCTTCATGGTTCCCATTTATTATTCAATTTTTGATAAACCCATTTCAAAGATTTCCTACCTAGCCTCCTTTGATTTGCCAGCAGTGGCTAGTTGGTTTGGAGAAGAACATTTTACCTATATGAGAGTCTTCGGCAGCCAAGCCAATCCTCATGTCCTCCCATTATATGTTCCTGATAAATTGCTAGCAAGAGAAATTGCATATCAGATTACAACTGAGAGTACTACACAGACTGTCAAAAAGGAAAAGAAAAGAGGCTGGCCTACTTTTCCCTTAAGATGTGGTGTCTTTACCCTGCATGATCTCAAACATGCGGAAAAAGAAGCCACAAAGATTCAATCTTTAGCTCTGGCTAGAATCCCGAATAGGGCATTTGACCCAAAGCGAGTTGCCCATGCCGCATTGGAACATGCCAAATTAACAACGTTTGAACATCAAGAAGATATGTTCGATGACATGTTCTCTTCAAGTGAAACAATAGGTCAAGCCAAAGAACTCGCCAAGATGAGATACAATGATGAAGGGTTCACTGAGTTTAATAAACTTAGAGAGCAGAGGTTGCAAACTCTGCCTCTAGATTTATTAGCGCTAACCCCAGCGGCATCATCAAGCGAGCCTGGTCAGCAACAGACAAAGGAACCTCCTGCTACAACAAAAGATCATAATAGCGAGCAGGAGGAACAACAGAGGAAAGACCAAGAGGAAAAGCAGAAGAAGGAACAAGAAGAACGGTTAAAGAAAGAGCAGGAGGATAAACAACAAAGGGAACAGGAAGAGCAACAGAAGAAAAAACAGGAACAATTGCAGAAGGAGTCTCAAACCAAACAGACCACCACCGATACCAACGTACATACTACCACAGACCCCAAATTGATCCAGGAATGGCAGCAGTTTGATTCTATCATCAATGGAGGAAAAGGCACAAAAAGTACAGACACTCCTAAGACCAGCAATATGCAAGATGACACTTCATCTCAGGTTCTAAGTGGAACCAGCGGCCCACCTAAATCTAAAGATATTGAGATAATTCCGAAAGATCCCAGCGATCAAATCATTCTACAAGTAGAAGATATTCCTCCATTGGATGTTTTCTACAGACCGACACATAGAGCAGTAGTAAAGCGATCAAGGAAAAGACGAAGGCTTGATCAACCTTCTATCTTTCCAGAAAAAACGGTCACAGGTAATGTAGTATGGAAGGAGAAACTAGACCCCTCCGATGATCTAACTAAATTGTCACAATACGCTGGAGCCTATTCAGCAGCAACAATCGACAAAGCATCAGAGGTAAGTCTTTTATTAAAGACTAAAGACCAAGAAATCTCCACACTACAAACAGAATTGGCAGAGACAAAGCAGAGGATAACGCAACCAGAGGAGCAGTTAGCGACACAACAACAGAGGCAACACAAGCAGAAGAACAGTTGTTGGCACAACAACAAACAATAATCAGTTGGCCCAACAATTGGAGGCGGAGAAGCAAAGGATCGACCAGAATGCGATCCAGAAACAAAATGAATTAAGGGAGGCGTTGGAAAAGTTGAAAGCAGCGAACGAGCAAATGGTGAAAACCAAGGATGAGCAAATCACTCAAATAACATCGCAGCTAGAAAAGATAAAAGGAGATTCACAGGTAACAGAGTTCAGGAAAGAAGCAACATTGATAAACAATGCGCTAATATCGCAAATTAAACTCTTGTGTCAACAGATCACTCAAGCGGAGCCACTCTGCGAATTAACTATATCCATAAATGAGCAGGTAGAAAAAGCTAGGGATGACTTGAATCAAGCCGATGAGGCTATTACTGCACATCTTGAATGGCAAGATTCGAATTCGAGAAAAGCAGCCAATTTGCCCAGGATACTTGAGGTTCATAAAGATATACTTTTCACGGAATGGCACACTCAGGTGTTAAAAGCAGAGAGAGCAGCTTCAAGATGTAGATCAACTTCTAGCAATTTAGTTGATTTAGTTAACAACACTCTCTACTTAGCAAA
>APFE030208363.1:12408-60824 GCA_000404065.3 Pinus taeda
CTCTGCGAATTAACTATATCCATAAATGAGCAGGTAGAGAAAGCTAGGGATGACTTGAATCAAGCCGATGAAGCTATTACTGCACATCTTGAATGGCAAGATTCGAATTCAGGAAAAGTAGCCAATTTTCCCAGGATACTTGAGGTTCATAAAGATATACTTTTCACGCAATGGCACACTCAGGTGTTAAAAGCAGAGAGAGCAGCTTCAAGATGTAGATCAACTTCTAGCAATTTAGTTGATTTAGTTAACAACACTCTCTACTTAGAAAATATGATTTCCCAGTGTACACCAGGAAAGATTACAACAACAAATGCATTGGAGCAATCATGTTATCCCAAGTTAGAAGGCAGAGGAATATTAATCGCCGGGATTAATAGTTTAAACATGGAAACGTATTGGCACTTCCTAGTTAAGCCTCATACACAAAGAGCCGCTCTGAAATGTTTAACAGATGCCATCGAGTGTATGATTCCCGACATTCAAGATGCCACCTATGCTACCCAGCTCAGTTCGCGCCTCAACAAACCTCCGGAAATTGAGCCAATGCTTGCCATTAATCAGCTCAGATTCAAAGGAAAGTAGCCGACCCAATGAATCATCCTCCAGCTCCCCAGATCGCCAGCCAAATTAGCAACAAAAGTTATTGATATCAGTTTAAGTAAAATTTCTGTTTAATAGATATTTAGATTAGTATTGTATTTATAGACCCTTTCATGTTTTTAGAAAGGGTCGTAAAATTTTGTAAGAGACTTAAACAGACTGAAGTTTGCACTACTGTGCTTCAGCCCATATTCTTTTATGAAACTCGACCAGTTGTTCTTACTTTAATGAAGGAATTTCTTTATACAATTGTGCACTATTGTCGTTGATTGAAGAATGTTCATGCGTTAAGGGAAGAACTACACATAGCGATTGATATCTGGGAGTGGAAAGCAGCTCATATGGTATTTCTATCTGTGTCTGAAGTCATTATGTTTATGTGAATTGTTATGTAATTATTCTTGCTATCGTTGATTATATGCATGCGCTATAATAGCAGATCTTATTCATTCCACTATTGGGTGTTTATTGATGTGTCTTTACTTTTAAATCATGTATATGATAATGATATGAATGTATAAAGTGTGGTAATTTCGCTTCAATCGCTCTGCTTAACTATTTAAGCACAACAATCTTAAATGATTTAATATCTATGTCGTGAAGATACAGTCATCTATATGCTCGTCTTTCAGACATAGGACATCAAGCGCTGTACTTTAGAGCTCAATAGATTCCTGGGATAGTTTCACTTATTTATACTTCTGTCAATAGTTTTAGCCTTTCGCTCATCGCTAGTTGTTATCTATAAATCATTCACTCATCCCATTTTATCTATTTCTGGGAAACTGGTCCCATTATCCCCAGTCGGAACCACTACCCCAAACGGAAAAGGAGCTGCACTAAGGTCCGGACCGGGTGGTTTCCCCAATGTTGTTGCACCGATTTTCGAGGCATCAACAGTGTCACACAATAATCTCTAAAACAGAAAATCACTAAATATTTAAAACTCTAAAAATAGCCTGTAAAGATCTAATCAAATATTCCAACTTAGGACACCTGGGAATAAAGTGAAATACTTTTTGGTTATATGGCTTATGTTTGACAAAAATCTCTTTGGGTTTCTCAAAATTACTTTCCATCCGTTGTAAAATGGCGCCGCACTATAATGACTAAAACAGTAAAACAAATGCAAAATTTGTTTTGGTTTAATCTAGGCTTAAAATATCATTGCATATCTCCCACATAGTAACACATGTGCAAACACTGAAGAAGGTTTATGTTATTTAGTATGTGATTGAAAACAACCTCTTTGACGTTTGTAAAATCCCTTTCCATTACTTCAGAAACTGGTTTTGTAGTAAACTTGTCCCTGTGTGCAGCAAATGACCTCAAAACATGCATAACCAAGAATCAATCATTCATTGCGATCATATCTTCTGATCCAGAAACCGGTTACGGGAGTGCAATATACCATTGGAAAGATATTTCCGAGGTTATTCTAATGAACATACTTAGGATATGATTTGCACTAAAACTCATGTGCAAAACATCTATGAAAACTAGACATAGTAAGAGCCCATTTTGATCCCTGGTGACAGGCTCCAAAGACTAGAACTAACATGTTATACAACCCATAATCCACTCCAAGTTCTTGGTCTGTAATCCAATTTTTTTAAGAACCATTCTCATGAAACCCCAGTCAATACAATCATATGCTTTTGGGAGGTCAACCTTCATAACCGCAACATTTAATTTTCTAGTATGAATAGTATGAAGACACTCCTGCGCAATGACAACAACATCCTATATTTGATGATTTGGAAGGAATCCAAATTGTTCAAGTGATATAAATTTGGATAGGATAGGCTTCACTCTTTCAAAAATTGTTTTTGAGGTAATCTTGTAAATAATATTACACAGATATATCGACCAAAAACTCGAAAAGGTCCCAGAGGATGACCCTTCTGGAATGAGAGCAATAGAAGTCGATTTAATATACGGATGGATATACCCATGGACTCTATATTTATCGATCATGGCAAAGATATCACCTTGAAAAATATAAAAGAAGTGAGTGAATAGCTTGACAGTCCAGCCGTCCAGACCCAGACATCTATCCTTCCTGAAATATTTTAGGATCCTTAATATTTCCTCAACAGTAACCTCTTTGAATAGATCCTTATTTTCTTTTTCATCAAACATATATGGGTATCCTGTCACCCACCATATCTGGTCCTCTCCATAATATCCCATATGTCTCCCATAGGTCATTTGAAAATGTTTAGTATCTTCCTTGGAGATCTCATCTCGTGAGAGGCATATATTTCCATTAGTATCCTTGATCTCCCATATACTGTTGATTTTCCTTCTGTGGTTGGAAAAATGATGAAAGAACTTGGTATTACGATCCCTCTCTTGGATCCATATGGCCTGACTTTTCAGCCCCCAAGTCGCCTCCTAAAACTTCAAAATATGACTTTGTTTCAACTCTAATGAGTGAATGTCCACCATAATGGATGTCGGGGGATGAGAGAGGGTAAGTTTCGACCACATTTTTTCTAGGGACCCCGATATCTCATTTAGCTCCAAATTCATTTGAGCGAGTTTCTTTTGCTCCCATTTCTTGACCACATATTTCAATTCCCTGAGCCTATTGAGGATATTTTCCATAGCGGAAGATCTACAGGCCCGTGGCCTCGGACAACATTCCTGCACCAGAGTATTAAATTCTTGGTCATGTTACCAAATATGGTTGAATTTGGATGGGTAGTCGAAATGTAGGTCCACCCGATGCCATAAAATAAATATGGGCCTATGGTCTGAAACAAAACTACATGTAATGCTTGACTAAATAGTGCCCAGCCTATCCAACGATTCTTCATCAATGAGGAAGTGGTCCAGATATTTTTCCACAAAGCCACTACTCGTCCTACCGTTATCCCACGTAGGAACGAGTATGGGAGTACATATATCAATAAAATTATGGTCCAGCATGATCTCTTTGATCGAATCTGACATAGAGTCTGATCTATTTGTACCCCCCAATATCTCATCAATGCCAATTGTGCAGTTCATATCCCCCACCAAGATGAGGAAATTAAATTCTAAAATCCGGGAAGCAATCAATCCTTCCAAAAAAAAATGACGATCTTTGTAAGGAGTGTATATATTGAGAATATGAAGATGTCTCGGGAAGACTTGAACGTATGCAACAAGTAGAATTCCCGTGAAACAAGAAAAAGTCCTGATATGAACCCACTTGGGATCCCATACGGCAGCGAGTCTACCCAACTATCCTGTAGCATTAGTAGCAGCCATGTACCAGTCTAGAAACATTTTCTTGAAATAACAAATCGCTTGTTGTGCAGAGTGCATAGTGTCTTGTATAAGTATAATATATGGCCGATAGGAATGAAACAATTCTTTGAGAGCCAAGAATTCAGGAGTGGCCCCCAGTCCTTGGATATTCACAGAAATAATGAAGTCCATTGCAAACTCGATGGGGCTTCATTTTCTCTAAGGGACCAATTCGGAATGGAGTAACCAATCGGGACATCAAACAGATCATTGGATACAGAAGGAAAAATAAGGGATAGCCTTAACATGCCCCTGAAAGTGTCTACTATCCTTTCCCTTTTTACGATAGACCACAATGTTTTTTTTTTTTTTAACTTGGTAGTACTTTCGTTATTTATATTGATTGACCAAAATCAAGTTTTTCCAATTGTGTCAGGTGACCTCAAGCTGCCCGTAGGAAACCAGGTTGGCCACCTGTTAGTGTTAAAAGTTGTCCAAAATTTATATAAGTCTTTCTCTATAAACCTTACAACATTGTCTATTTTGTCTATACTAAATATCAACTTTGGAAAATAAATCCTAATCGGCATAAAAAAAAACAAAATTTATCTAGATCTTTGTTTTACTCCTTGTTTGAGGACTGCACGGAGGCTAGGGCCTTAGCACTAGATCACGACATCTCACTTCTCCTCATATACTGCAAACTTTGTTCGATCCTTCCTAGTGCCAGGTTGTTTTGATATGTTTGTATCTGAATTGCTTCTATCTCTATGGGGAGATTTTCTCTACTCGGTTCCTTCACTTTGGTATCTTCTTGTGCCTCCAATCCTTTGTTTTCTACCTATTCTTTGTTGAGAGTCATGGCCCGGAACACTACATTCTTCATGACGTAGTATTGCTATATCATTTGTCTGAAGAGGGTGTGTCGTTCGTGGGTGTTGCCTGGGTCTCGAACCATGTCTTCCCATTCTTCCGTGGGAATATCTTGTTTGGTAATACTGTCATTTAATTCTCTCTCCCAACTCGCTATTGGGATTTGACCTCGAGTGGGTGCCCTGCATTGTACACTGTAGAACTTTTTATACAAAACCTGGCTCTGATACCATGTAGAAATTCTGTTCTCTACACATCTTGTAGAGAAGCTCTAGATTAAACTGATTAGGCAATGTACTAAAGCAAAATACTCAATCTACTTCTACTATCAAACTTGCAGAAGCTTAATCGATTTGAGGAAGATCAAACAAAACACATATAATAGAGCAGAATATTCAATCATACATGAAACACAGAAGAATACTCTGGGGAAAGCCTCAGCTAAAAACCCCGCTATCTGTATTATCATACAAGTGGAAATATCTTAGGATTACACAAAGCTTTAGCTCAAGCTATCTAGCTCTCAGTACAATCCATCATTGCTACTCATAGATAGAATAGAAAACACCTATGCCTTCCTTCAGTCCTCCAAGCCTCCTATTTCCTTGCGCAGTTTCTCCTAGGTCCTCCATCTGCACCCTGAGTGATTCTCACCTCACACACAACACTAAGCTCTGAAATAACTGCGGAATCCTAAAGGAGTGAATTCCTTCTACATGGATGAGTTTCTTTTGTAGGAAAACTCCTTCAACTGATAGTACAATGTCCTTGTCTTTAATCTCTACTGGATCTTTCTCTGAACTGACATGCATTGGTTATTTATGAGAGAATATTCAGTTATCTAGAGAACACTAGTTGCATGCATGCATGCATTAACTGACTGAACACAGAATTAGTTCCTCCAACTGTTTGCAACTAATTTAACTAGACTTAACTTAGTTAACTGAGCTAACTAATTACAACTCAAATACAACTCATACTTATCTCCTTAATTAAGGGATAACTTCCTCAATCAAAGGGATAATTGTTGCATGTCTTCACAAAGACTTCATGTTTGAATTTCTCCAACTAATTAACTTAAGATGAATTAATTAATTATTTTTCAAACAACTAGTGAGACTAAATTCGAATTTTAATTCTCAATTTCAATTCAAGGACAAATTAAAATTGGAATATATCCTGAAATGCTATCTATAGCAATGTTGTTTTTAGCATTTTTATTTTTTGCATTCCTTGTTGCTATTTTCAACATTGGTACCTGAAATGCTATCTATAGCAATGTTATTTATAGCATTTCTATTTTTAGCATTTCTTGTTTCTATTTTCAACACTCCCTCTCAACAAGAAAGGCATTCAACTCGAACCCGATCCTGAACCTTTATAATGTTCTGCATGCAACACTTCTCTCAAGTGTTGTTGCTCCAGCAACTCCAGAAACAAAAAATATACAACCTGAATAAGGATGATGCATCTGTCATCAAAGTCTCTCACTGCTATTACCTCTGTCGACTGAAAACTCTGCACCTCTATGCTCTTCAATATCTGACTGCTCTAGCCTCTGTCACTTTGATCTATGACTGCATCAATCCCACTGATTTCTCTCGTTGCATCCATGCTGCTGTTGGTCCCATCTCCCAGCACCGAATCCACGCTGCCCAATGCTGCACTACAACTTAGTTACTAAGAAGTAAGTAACTAATCTCACAACTGACCTCCCTATTGGGCTAGAAACACCCTCTAATGTTGAAGCTCCTTCTACCACTGACAAGTTCTCCCTCTCTGACCTCTACGCTGCTGCAACAACTCCCTGCATCTCACGCTGTTGCACACCTCTCTGTGCCATCCTGCATTGGTGCAACACTCTTGTGCCTCTCGCATTGTTGTAGCCTACAATTTCTGCGCTCTCTTGGGACTCTTACATTGTAGCTCTATCTACAGCTCCATCTGCATCCGTCTCTACCCACTCAGCCAGTCCTGCTACTCCTCATTAGGGATCCCATAGCAAGGTATAATCAAAGAGGCTGGGTACCTCAAAGGTCTTGCCCCTCTTTCAGCCTTCATGGGACTATCACTTCACATCGCCCCACCTCACACTTGGAGGTATGGCTGCATGTGATCCCTCTGCCCACTTGGCTTGAAATTTCCTCCTACTGGAGGTCTCTGCATGAGTGGATGCCTCCACTCGATCTCCTCTTGGCTTCTCCAGTTGTGGCTGCTCCACAACCTCCTGAAGTTGCTTCACCAATTGTGGCTCCTCCACAATTGTCTGAGACTTCTTCTGGAACTTCATGTTGAGAGGTAATGTACTCTCCCTCTCAACCACCAAGTATCTAACATTTTCATTTCTCCTTAAGGCTTTTCATGCATCTTGAACCTCAAAATCATACAGGTTCTTGACTCGTGAACTGATCTGCTTCACATGTCTTGTGGTGATGTGTCTAAGGAAAACCTTTCCCTTACTAAAGACAACATCGTAGCCTTTGTCCTCCAACATTGCGATCGATACCAAGTTCTTCTTCAGTCCTAGCACATACTTCACATTTGTCAAGGTGATGCTAGCTCCATGCTCCCTCTAAAAAGAAACTGTGCCCACTCCTGAAACACTATACCTTTCATTTGCACCCATCTCTATGAGTATCTGGAGGTCCTTCTCCTCCAAGGTATTGAATAAACTCTTATCGTCGGTCATGTGGAATGAAGCTCCACTGTCAAGAAACCAACCACAACCCATCATCAATGAAACCATGCATGCGATGAGGGTAAAATCCAATTTGCACTGAGAGGCCAATGCCTCACCTTAATATCCTTTCGAGGATCCCTTCTTGGACTTCTTTGATGGGCAATTAGTTGCATAATGTCCCATCTTGTGAATTCAGTTTGCAACTGCAACCTTGAACTTCAAACTTAGAATTATTCTCAGTAAACTATTCATAGCTATGATAACCTTTGCTCCGATACCATGTAGAACTTTTTCTGCAAAACTTGGCTCTGGTACCATGTAGAAATTCTGCTCTCTACACATCTTGTAGAGAAACTGTAGATTAAACTGATTATGCAATGTACTAAAGAAAAATACTCAATCTAGTTCTACTATCAAACTTGCGGAAACTTAATTTATTTTAGCAAAATAAAACAGAACACATATAATAGAGAAAAAGATTCTATGACACATGAAACACAGAAGAATACTCTGGGGAACGCCTCAGCTAAAAACCCCGCTATCTGTATTATCATACAAGTGGAAATATCTCAGGATTACACAAAGATTTAGCTCTCAAGCTATCCAGCTCTCAGTACAATCCCTTACTATTTCTCATAGATAGAATAGACAATGCATATGCCTTCCTGCAGTCCTCCAAGCCTCTGATTTCCTTGCACAGTTTCTCCTCAGTCCTCCGGCTACAACCTGAGTGATTCTCACCTCACACACGACACTGACCTCTGAAATAATTGTGCAATCCTGAAGAAGTGAATTCCTTTTGCATGGATGATTTTCCTTTTTAGGAAAATTCCTCCAACTAATAGTATAGTGTCCCTATCTTTAATATCAACTGGATCTTTCTCTGAACTGACATGCATTGGTTATTTGTGAGAGAATATTCAGTTATCTAGAGAACACTAGTTGCATGCATGCATGCATTAACTGACTGAACTCACAATTAGTTCCTCGAACTGTTTGGAACTAATTTAACTAGACTTAACTCAGTCAACTGAGCTAACTAATTACAACTCAAATACAACTCATCCGTATCTCCTTAATTAAGGGATAACTTCCTCCATCAAAGGGATAATTGTTGCATGTCTTCACAAAGACTTCATGTTTGAATTTCTCCAACTAATTAACTCAAGATGAATTAATTAATTATTTTTCAAACAACGAGTGAGACTAAATTCTAATTTTAATTCAAGGACTAATTAAAATTGGAATCTATCCTGAAATGCTATTTATAGCAATGCTATTTTTAGCATTTATATTTTTTTCTATTTCCAACAGAGTTGGAGTATACCTTGAAATGCTATTTATAGCAATGCTATTTTTAGCATTTCATGTTGATATTTTCAACACTCCCTCTCAACAAGAAAGGCATTCAACTCGAACGCGATCTTGAACCTTTATAATGTACTGCGTGCAACACTTCTCTCAAGTGTTTTTGCTCTAGCAACTCCAGAAACAAAAAATATCCAACCTGAATCAGAATGATGCCTCTGTCATCAAAGTCTCTGACTGTTATTGCCTTTGTCGACTAAGAACTCTGCACCTTTTTGCTCTTCAGTATCTGACTGCTCTAGCCTCTGTCACTTTGATCTCTAACTACATCAATCACATTGATTCCTCCTGCTGTATCCATGTTGTTGCTAGTCCTATCTCCTAGCACTACACCTCCTCTCATCATTTTGCATCGTGTTGCCGAATGCTACACTACAACTTAGTTACTGAGAAGTAAGTAACCGATCTCCCAACTGACCTCCCTGTTGGGCTAGAAAAATCCTCTGATGTTGAAGCTTCCTCTATCACTCCATCTGCATTTGTCTCTACCCACTCAGCTTGTCCTGCTACTACTCGTCAGGGCTCCCGTAGCAAGGTCTAATGAAAGAGGCTGGGTACCTCAAGGATCTTTCCCCTATTTCATCCTTCTTGGGACTATCACTTCACATCGCCCCACCTCACACCTAGAGGTATGGCTGCATGTGATCCCTCTGCTGACTTGGCTCGAAATTTCCCCCTATTAGAGGTCTCTGCATGAGTGGATGCCTCCAATCGGTCTCCTCTCTGCTTCCCCAGTTGTGGCTTCTCTACAACCTGCTGAAGCTACTTCACCAATTGTGGCTCCTCCACAATTGTCTAAGACTTCTTCTGGTGCTGCATGTTGAGAGGTAATGTACTCTCTGTCTCAACCACCAAGTCTCTAACAATTGCCTTCCTCCTCAAGGCCTTGTATGCATCTTGAACCTCAAGAGCATACAAGTTTTGTACCCGTGAACCGATCTATGTCACCTGAACCATGGTGATGTGTCTAAGGAAAACCTTTTCCTTACTGAAGACAACATCATAGTCTTTGTCCTCCACCATCGCGATAGATACCAAGTTTTTCTTCAGTCCAGATACATACTTCACATCATTTAGGGTGATAGAAGCTCCATGCTCCCTCTGAAAATAAATTGTACCTTCACTTGAAACACGGTAATTTCCATCGTCACCCATCTCTATGAGTATCTTGAGGTCTTTCTCCTCCAAGGTAATGAATAAACTCTTATCGCCAGTCATGTGGAATGAGGCTCCATTTTCAAGAAACCAACTACAACCCATCATCGATGAAACCATGCATGCAATGAGGGTAAAATCCAATTTGAATTGAGAGGTCAATGCCTCACCTTCAGATCCTTCTGAGGATCCCTTCTTGGATTTCTTCAATGAACAATTAGTTGCATAATGGGCCACCTCATGACAATTAAAGCATCTCACTTTAGATTTGTCAATATTCTTCCCACCATGAGAAGAACTCGATTTGGGATGAGAATCCTTCTCCTTCCCTTTCCTTGCCTTACTCGCTAAGGCTAGATTTTCTTCATCCTCCTTGGATGAAGAACCATCTCTGGTTCTTCTCTTGATCTCCTCCTGCATCAGATCTGACCACAATCATTCCCAATCTGGCAGTTTCTCTCTTCCATTCACTGAGTCCTGGTAGCTATGCCAGCTCTTAGGAAGACCAAGGAGAGCAAGAATCACCATATCATCATCGACTGTCATGATTCCAACACTTCCAAGCTCATCTCTATAGGTGGTGAGCTTGTTCAGATATGTAGAGATCGCACTGCCCTTTTCACACTTGATTTTCCAAAGCTTGTATTTTTGCGCCAGCTTCCTCTAGTCGTTGTTGTTCTAATATAGATCCTTCAATGTCTTCCACATTGAAAATAGAGTCTCCTTCCCATGGAGACTCGAGACAATATGGACTTGAACTCCCTCCAGAAGAATCCTCCTCGCTCTTGCCACACATTTCTTCCATTCCACCAATTCTTGGGCATTGGCTGCTACTGGCTTGGGGACTTCTTGATCAACAAAGTCCTTCAAACTGATGTCCTCTAATACCTCTTCTATGTGATTCTTCCTGGCTATGTAATTCGAGCTTCCATCCAGGGAATACTCGTGTCTCAAGCCATTGAATGCCATTGGTGAACTTTATGATGTGATAAGAAATTGATTTTGTACGTACAATCAAGAACTTCAAACTTCAAACTTCTCCCTTCTTGTACACTGTTCTCCACTTTGATCACCTTTTCTCTGATAAACCTGGCTCTGATACCATGTAGAAATTTCATCGTAGATCACCTAATAATGCAATATACTAAAGAAAAATACTTGATCTACTTCTATTATCAAACTTTGTAGAAGCTTAATCAATTTGAGCAAGATCAATCGGAACACATATAACAGAGAAGAAGAAATCATACACATGAAACACAAAAGAATTCTCTAGGAAAATCCTTAGCTAAAAATCCCGTTGTATTATCATGCAAGTGGAAATATCTCAGGATTACACAAAGCTTTAGCTCTCAAGCTATCCAGCTCTCAGTACAATCCCTCACTGCTGCTCATAGACAGAATATACAACACATATTCCTTCCTTCAGCCCTTTAAGCCTCCTATTTCCTCGCTTAGTTTCTCCTGGGTCCTCCAGCTGCAACCTGTGTGATTCTAACCTCACACACAACACTGAACTCTGAAATAACTGCACAATCTTGAAGGAGTTAATTCCTTCTGCAAGGATGAGTTTCCTTTATAGGAAAATTCCTCCAACTAATAGTACATTGTACCTTCCTTTAATCTCAACTGGGTTTTTCTCTGAACTGACATGCATGACTTATTTATGAGAGAATATTTAGTTATCTAGAGAATAGTAGTTGCATGCATGCATGCATTAACTAACTGAACTCACAATTAGTTCCTCCAACTGTTTGGAACTAATTTAACTGGACATAACTGAGTTAACTTAGCTAACTAATTACAACTCAAATTTGACTTAACCTTATCTCCTTAATTAAGGGATAACTTCCTCAATCAAAGGGATAATTGCTGCATGTCTTCACAAAGACTTCATGTTTGAATTTATCCAACTAATTAACTCAAGATGAATTAATTAATTATTTTTCAAAAAACTCGTGAGACTAAATTCGAATTTTACTTCTCAATTTTAATTCAAGGAGTAATTAAAATTGCAATCTATCCTAAAATGCTATTTATAGCAATGCTATTTTTAGCATTTCTATTTTTTTCTATTTCCAACAGAGTTTGAGTATATCTTGAAATGCTATTATTATCATTTCTATTTTTAGCATTTCTTGTTGCTATTTTCAACAGAAGGATCTGGGCAAAGTTATCCATCATCACGTTCCTTTGTCGCTTGAGGGTCTCTTCGAGCAATCTTTTGATAGGATCTCCCACCCCCTCGTCTTTCTTTTCATCCGCCATAGGAGGCCATTGGGATTTGTGAGGCTGGTCTTGCAAAGGTTCGACTAGTTTAAGCCCTAACTCCTTATATCCCGACCTCCTTGGGGACTTACAAAGAAAGACAGAGAAAGAGCAGACCGCTTTGATACCACTGATCCATATTTAATGGAATGCAACAAATTATAGATATAACCATACATACAAAGATGCAACAGAAACAATACTTCATTTCATTACTGTAAAATACTAAAATACGCTTACAAACAGAAATGGAAATAAACTAGCTAGGGCAATGGTAGCTTATCTTTGAGAAGAGATGTGGCGACTACATGCCTCTGAATTGTCTTACAATGAGGCTTGAAATCCTATTTATTATTGAGAAACAATGGAAAACCCTAAATATCCAAAAATTTAACCCTAGGAAATGAAGCACCAAACTATGGACCCCATTTTGGGTAAATTGGTACATCAACTTCCTGGGGCCGTAACTTTGGCATATGATCTTCGTTTGATGCGCACAATACCTCATTAGAAAGATATATCCGAGGAATAAAACTTTGGGAAGAGAAACATTAGTTAATGGACCCATGTTTCTACCAGTTTTCCCAAAAAATGTCGTTTAGGGCCTCAAAACGGCTCCGAAGTTCAAGACTCGAAAAACTACTAAAAATAGTAAACTATGCTATAATTAAGGAAACTAAAAAACTGAAAGAAACAATGGTGGGGGTCCAAGTGGAAGTGGTAGGTGGCCACCAATATCCACCTAGATCAGGGGTGACCCTTGACATTCCCCTTTGTAACAATTCAACTACCCTCGTGACTCTTCACCTACTCTATCATTGTTACATCCAACCATTGACACTTGACTTACAATTGACATGACTCAACATTACAATGCACATGTACTCATGTGAGACAACATGGCTTGAGAAACCCTTGCAAGACATCACTGACACTCGGTCCACTATGATGAGACCAATTCTTTGACATCCTTGTGATGGTGAAGGTGGTGAGCTGATGCCAAAATTGGTCGTTAATGATGGTGTGCATGCAACTCATGGTGACATCTTACTAAAGCAAACTCTTGCCTCCGTTGCAACCATGCATTGGTTTAGCCCCTTCATCCAACTCGTCTACTAACATGCACATGGTCTTCTTGGGTATGGTTAAAATGGAAAAAAACTAATGCATAGTGTCTATGTTGATCTTCAACTGTGTGTTGGTGCTCATGTGCATCAACTTGCCGAAGTACATGTTCAGCCCTAGTTGGATTTGCTTCCTGTCTTCACCTTGGTGAGTGTGTTGAATGGGTTGGATTTCATGCGTGTGCTCAATGAAATGCATGTTGCTAAATCCCATGCATGCGATCAACAACACTTCTCACTATGTCTGCTCTGTGTCAGCTGCTGGGATGGATCCTTAACTTGTACGAGTGCAGTTTCATCCGTGAGTGTACGTTGCACCCACTATTTTTCTTGTTCCTATTGCAACTCATTCGTCAATCTATGCAACTTCATGTTCTCCCTGATTTTCTACTTCAGCACATGCAACTCCTTCTTTGTTCCATCTTCTACCTTCGCACGATATTCATGTTGCGCCGTCACTTCATAACCAGAGTCTCCAGAGTTTCTTTCACCATCAATGGACCTTCTTGAGCTTGCAACCTTATTCCTTCTTTGTGTTGTCAACAACCCTCCTCTTGCATTCATTGCATTTGGTATGCTGTCTTTAGTTGTTGTTCATGATGTTGCTCGTTGTTATGTTGCTGTTGTCATATCTTGATGTCCTTGTCTACGAACAACTTGACGTCTTTGTGGGTAGGCAAGTCCATGGACCCTTGATTGACTACATCCCCAAGTGTGCTTGAAATGGTGTCTTCATCTTTGCTCTCCTGGAAATCGTTGTAACTATACTACTGAGAGGCAAATGAACACCAAGGATACCTGGAGACATGGAAACACTCATGGCAAGCAATATGTCAGTCAAAAACCAAAATGAACATGAGAACTGGCTTGCAACATACTTGGGTATGTGATCATGAAGGTTGCATAATTTCGGCCGAGAGGTCAGGAGATGAACTTCTTAGACTGCACAAGGCACAATTTGGGCTGTTGGATGACTGGATGACTACTAGAACTACACAATGCGTAGTCTAGTCTAGATGTTGACTGTTGGGATTGCGTAATACGCGATTCTAGCTGGCAAGGACTGCTGGCCTAGTGACAGATTTGCACAATTTCTTGGGTAAAGCAGCCATTATCATCCATAAATGTGCAAAATAGTCCTAGAGGCCAGTGCTCGACAGGAATCCACAAATATGGAGAGGAAGGCGAGCCTTCCCTCCCTAGATTGCGCAATGCAACCTTGGTGAAGGTAGAGTTCAGGTCAAGGTTGGCTTGACTCGCCGACGGGAAACTGAAAGCAACTAAGACAATAAGTGCAGGGCTACATTAAGTGATAGTAGAAGTGATTAACAATGCATGCAAAACATGAACGAAATATTCAACAAATAGATCAACATGCATGTGGGTGAGGTAGTTTTCCGGTTGGGCAAACATCCGTGAAAAACAGTTTCATGCATGAAACAACACTGAGATAGTAACAAAAACTGAAATAGAGCTAGGATAAGCTAGTATATATGTAAATGACAATAAGCATTCAAAGAAATCAAGCAAACATTACTCCCATAAGCGAAAACACAAAAAGAGACAAAAATGCAACACAAGGCATGGGAAGTGGGCTTACCCCAAAACAACTGAGTTGAATGTGTCTCCTGCTCCTAGATGTAATGTGGGATGTCAGAGCTGCAAGCTTCACATGAGGAATGTGCTCTACAACATCCATTGATGAGTTTTGATAACATCGAGGTTGTGACGCACATGCCACAAATCTAGGGGAAGCGACACTTGGTGGGAGGTTTCAGAATTTCTCCTTGCATGTAACCTCCAATTGTTAAACATAGATGCTTGAAACAAGGGATGCCTTTGCATGCTACCTTGGGAGAAGCATCCCATGCATGCAATTCTATTTGCTCGATTTGGGAGGGAATTGGTCAACTCAGTTGCACATGCAAGAGGTTGTTTGACTGCTTGAAGGAAATGCACATTTCTAGCTAGGATCTGGGCTGACTGCCCAAGAGATTTTCACAATTTATGGGCAGAGCAGCCAACTGCTACCCAGATTTGTGCAAATCCTGGGCTGAGCAGCCTTGCTGGGGAAATTTGGAAAATCCCGTTGGGAGTGTTGGTGTGGTGAAGTAAAACTATAAGTGCAGACATGAACAAATTCCTCTAGCCCGATAATGGGTCTAGCCACAACAGATACATTCTATGCAAGATTTCCTTAGGTTAGAACCAATCAAGAGGGCCTATCTCTTGGTTGCTTATCCTTCTTGATGATGTCCTTGCTTGCTCACTCCAGAAATCTCTCGATTCCTTCTTCAAGTTCCTGAAACAAGTAAACAACAACATCACACAAACATAATAATAGACAAATTGCAATTCAACCTAATTAACAAGTCGAGAAACATTAAGACATGAATATGTAATATTATGAAACATGTAGGAAATAAATTTATAGTTGCATATATTAATATCAAAGAGAGATTACATCCATTCGTCTTGACGTTGCAGTCTTCCTCTAACAAGTCTAGGTTCACACACACTTCTTCTAGCATTCCACAATGGCTTCAAACAACAATAGTTTTAAATCTCTTCCCTTTCGGCTTAACTCCAAACCAAAACACACTTCTCCCTCACACAACTAGATAGCTACAACTAGTAATAGCTTGCTCGTCTACACCAAACCAAAATAACATCAACACTATGCAACTATAACACTCACACTCAACCAAAAAATAGCTTGTGCTTGGGAAGAAGGGAGGTTTATATAAGGAATATGGATGGGATATGGATCCTCTTCTCATGGGAGAAGGACTTATCCCTTGAGGTAGTTCCATCATTATAGGGGAAAGGAGCACAAACTATCATCCTCGACACCATCCGGCCAAACCATTTACCAGACTTCCGTTACAGAGCTTCTAGAGCTGGAAACTTCGGCTCTAATTTAAAAAAAAAATCAATAATAGGACCGACGTGACTGGAACAAAGCTCAGTTGCTCCGGTTGGCACAAGGATTAGTGCTAATCTCTCCACATCAGCATAGGCGAGACAAAGGCCATTAGCGTCGGTCATGTAAACTGGTCAAAACAGAAGTTTAAGGGGAAATGGTACAAAAGGGAAATGATATGCTCATGAAGAGGGTCACAATGGGAGTTTCTTCATGAAGGCAAAGCATGTGGGTTCACTATAGAGGTCCTCCAGGATCAAGGAATGAGGAGTATAGGGATAGTGACAAAATATTGTGTAACAGATGCCCCCAAAAGCGTGAAGGCTGAGCTAGAGTGAGGGATGAAATGCTTTATAAATTAGTGTGGGGAACAGGTCTTCCATTGGAAAACCGTCAAGCAAGTACATATACATATACATAAATTGAGATCTCTGTCAAATGATACATGAATCGTGGCATGGATGCAACCATCTAGAGAATGATCATGTAAATGGATCCAGGTTTGGGCGCAACCATCCGTCAAAGAGGATCATAATGAAACCACAGTATGGTCACAGCCATCCAATAACGAGAAGGATAACATATGATAACTTATGGTCTGGTTTGTCGGCATTATGGCTAAAGTGTTGTCCTTGATGGCAACCCATTCAGGTGATGGATCAATGTACAACAAGACAGTAGCAGAGATTGATGATCAGCTCTCAAATATTGAAGAAAATAAGGAGTACGCAGGCACACCATACAAAAGGAGCGTATATGCAGGAATGTTTTATATAAAGTGCGTACATACTCGCAGTTATCCCGTTCAGGAGGTGCGTACCCCCAGTGCACACATTGCAAGGCAAAGAAAAGCACACGTGGGGTTTCTTATGTTTTACACTTGGTTTTTAGCCGACGGTTTTGTGTTATTATGGTGTCGGCCCATGGTATTAATCCATGATTTAAGGAAGAGCTTTACTATATAAAGCAAAGGAGATCATTTGGCTTAAGTATGTTTTTGGTTGAATATCTTATAAGGGAAAGATCTGGTCTAGATCTAAATAAGGCAAATCTATTGATGGACTAAGATCTCTTCGGCGCAAGTTCAGATCTATAGATCTGACTGTCTGGGTTCTTTTTGAAGTCTTGAAATCATCTATGCCCGAAGGTACGTAGGTACAGTGAGAGAAAAGTGCGTACATACGCAGGAACGAAGCGTTTCAGGTGCGCCCGTACGCAGGCACAGAAGGGTTTCAGGTGCGCCCGTACGCAGGCACAGAAGGGTTTCAGGTGCGCTGGTACGCAGGTATAGAAGGGTTGCAGGTGCGCCCATACGCCAGCATAGAAGGGTTTCAGGTGCGGAGGATCGCAGGCAGTTCAATGGACTCAGAGCGAGGTACGTAGGCTAGCAGTTGAGCAGAGTGCGTACGTAAGCAGGCGAGCAGTTGAGCAGGGTGTGTACTGTAAGCAGGCAAGCAGTTGAGCAGGGTGAGTACTGTAAGCAGGCAAGCAGTTGAGGAGGGTGCTTACGTAAGCAGGCGAGCAGTTGAGCAGGGTGCTTACTTCTCTTAAAATATTTGTTTATCATTTCTGTGTTTTGGATGTTAAAGTGATGTCTGGTTTATGGTATTATGATCTTATAACAGCCGTCTGAGAAGTGATTGATTATATCTTTATGTGATATGATGAACTAGATCTAGTTGATGACTCTCATTGTATATGTTTTGATCTAGTGATTGGGTGATTCAGAAGGTTGTTTGATTATGAGCTTCAATATGGTTATTGGGTCCAGTATGGAAATTGGATGAAATGTGGCCCTTTCGGATTATGTGTTGTGCTTCAGTGTATCCAGTATGAAAATTGATGAAACATGGTACCTGGAGGAGAGAAGATTGTAGGTCAGCACCTACGTACTAGTATCTAAGCTAGTACAAAAGCAAAGGGGAATCTTTGGAGCATTATAGCAGGTAGCAGCCTGCGTACTAGTAAATGGATCGGCTAGTATAAGAGAAAAGGGGCTTGTAGCTCCCGTACTGGTATAATACTGCATCAGTACAAATATTGTAAAAGGATTTCTTATTAAGAAGAAGATTGAGATTACTTGCAGTAGGTGGTTTTCTCCCGCATTGGGTTTCCACCTTATATCATGGTGTTCATGTGTGTCCCTTATGTGTGATGATCTATTCTATGTTACTACATCTGTTAACTGATAATATGGTTGATAATATTCTAATGCACTCATTGAAGATCAATTAACTTAATCATAAGAATTTGTGGAAGTAGCATATATGAATCTGGTTATGGAAATGAAAAAGTTTTATTAATGTGATAATACTGATTCACCCCCCCTCTCAGTATTATTTCCAACATGGTTTTAGCTAGCCATATGAAAGAGACATGCACATCATCATAACAATGTCACATCACTTCCTAATCTAGAGTTTCGTGATCTGAGTCCAGGGTCTTGTGCTCCAACACGACCAGATAAAAGTATAGATCCTAGCATGCGAATAGATGTGTTGACGTCGAACAGGCTATAAATTCGTTTGATTACCAGTCAATGATGTAAATTGTTAAAAAGTGTGAGAGAAACCACCAATAATGACAATGGTCCTCAAGGTACTATTAGCACAATTCACGGGATGTGAATACAGGAACTGAAGTTGAACACCCATGAAATCACTCAATCGAAAGCCAATGATGTGAACTTGTCGTCAAGTGTGAAGAACTCGCCATTAGGGAATGCAAGCTCTAAGGTACTGGAAAGGAGTCTCTTGGTCAACTTCACAGATAATGAGTTGAAGTAGATGGAAAGCGACCATGTCGAAGGTGGGCCATAATGAATCCCACATCATCGATGCAAGACGAGAGGATGCAAAATGATTTTGGATGATACAGAGAATCAGAGGTAAGTGTAGCTACAGAAGGAAAACTCTTGAACATATCAGCGACACAACTGGAAGTTTGGCAGCTTTTGGATCTGTAGAATCGGTGGTCATGATGATGTGGAAGATATCAAATCGAAGGCAAAAGTAAACAACCCAAACCCAGGAAGGTCAACGATGCAAAGGAGGATGTCCCAACCCGACACGAAGCAAAGAGTGTCATGTTCAAGAGTGAGTTGCCGACATGACTAATAGATTTCCAAATTTTCCCCCACCATTTCTGGCGAGTACCCCAATTATTTTTTAATCGCAAGCTTGAAGGGGATAGCATGTGCTTGCATTGTAAGTTCATCCTTCAGATGTATCTGACCTAGTAAGTTTAACAAGCCCTAGGAAAGAGAAACTCATGTTTGTCATGGTGAAGAATCTGATGTCGTTTAATAGTTTAACGAGTCCGACAAAGGTGTAACTCAGTATCTTTTTCATGTTTAGAGGGTTTGAAAAAGACACGTAAAATAAAACTCTGCATGGTCCCTTTTCGTACATTTGTGTCTCTCGAGCCCGAAAAGGTAGAAAAAAAATGCTTGAGAGAACTGCTTGACCATTTCAGTCAAGGGTACCTTTTTCCTAAATAGTGTCTTCCAGCCTGAAAAGGGGTAAACATATACTTGGTGCACGATGTTTCGCATCCATTAACGAGTTCGAAATGACAAGGGCTCGACCATATTTTTGGTTTTAAAGGGTCAGAAAAGAGCTGAAAGCGGACTCCCCGTTTTTATTCTCTTTAACAAGTCAAAAAGGGAAGAAATACTCGACAATATTGAGAAAAGAGCTGAAACATGACTCATTGTCATCGTCGAACATCCATCACTTGTCACTGCACAAGTAAGGTAAAGTGTATTATTGAGTCAAAATATTTACGAAACCTGATATTTTCATGAAAAAATTAATTAAAAAGGGGAAAAATATATTTTTGAGGCAAAATAGGCCAAAATATTTACGTAACCTGATATTTTCATGAAAAAATGAATAAAAAGGGGGAAAATATATATTTTTATAATTTACCATTTTACCTTTGCTGTGAAGATTTTTTACCCACTTTTTCCCTAATTGTTCCGTAGCAGATTGCAGGAGATCCGGGAGGTCAATCGACGAGCCGCTAGTTCTAGGTAACAGCTGAAGCCCTGTGCTCCATTTTCACGCTATTTATTTCTATTTTTAGTCATTTTATTTTTATTTTTAGGGAGGTTTTTGAAAATATTTTTTGCCCTCATTCGGTGCGATTTTTGGGCACAGAATCACGCCAACCGAAGGTGATTAGCAAAGCCATCCGCACCAATCGGTGCAACTATTTTTAAAACACACACGCTAGTGCCATGGATAGGGAAAAACCCTATGTTCTCAAAAACTGACTTTTTAATCTTGAATTTTATGTGCCAAGGGTGATTATTGACTCAAATTAATGGCTTTTGCAAGAGAGAATCGCCGAAAATGGTGGATTGGAAGGAACGGGAACATGAAGATGTTGGCACCCAAGGAATAAATGACCCAAATTACTTGGAGGATTTGAGGTCTTTCGGGCTCCTCAAATTCTTCCTTACACTAGGGATGCAGGCCTAACCTGAGTTTCTTCAATACTTGATAAGCCTTTGGGACATAAATTGGGAGAATTTTGTCATTGGCAATCAGGACCTAGAGTTAATAACTTCAGATATCTACTTCATCATTGGACTGTCTCGCAGAGGTGAGCCAGTGAACTTGTATGAGTCACATCCGACCGGGGCAAGCATATATTCCCTGCTTGCAGAACATTGCCCTGAGGCCCTAAAATCCAAGAGTGGGAAGATAGAGATTTCTAGTGTGCTGGATTTGACACTGAGGGTGCTTCTATTAACTATCAACAAAGTGGTGGGGTCCTAGCGGAACATGAGACTGACAAGTAGAAGTTCCTTTATGCTATTGACTGCACAGCTCCTAATCTTCAACTAGGCAGAGGCCATGAAGATGAACATCAAGTGCCAGTTGTCCAAGGCCAAGGCGGAGAATCTGAAGAAATTTGACTTTGGATTTGTACTTGTGACCTTCTTCCTAGAACGAGTGCCACTATTCTAGTATCAGTTGATTGAGGTAGATCCTCCTACGCCACATGATCCACGAATGGCCCGCTAGAGTCGTTTGATGCCCAGGATCACTAGGGGTCAGCATATTTCATACTGACCTGCATTCTTTTCATGGCTACGACGACAGAAGATCATCATGGAGGACTATCCATAAAATGACACTGATTTTTGTGGACATCCAGATATGCCCATACTAGATTGAGAGGACTTCGATAATGAAGGTAAAAAATCAAATTTTTAATTTTGATTTTTTTAATTGTTTTTGGTATATGCATGCTTTATAACATTTCTCTTGTTTACAAAGATGTTGGACCAGAGCGGCCAGCTGGGATGTCCTCGATAGCTAGGTGCATCCCTCGCCCTATTGATGTTGTTTCCCCTTATCATGAAGGGAGCGACAATGAGGAGGAGATCACAAGGAACCTTGATGGGTTAAGTCATGGTATCTTGGAGTATGCTCGGATAGGAGACATGCCCTGTCGATATCAGAGGCACACAGTGAGAATCTCAGATCGGATCTGCCGACTATTGAGTCATGTTACACAAGCTATCTCATGCTACCATGACCACCATGCTGATTAATTCCTAGTTCCAACACTTACATATTTTTTGAGGCCTGCGTGCCACATATGTATGAGGCCTGGGAGCCGCTGATGTTATTTTAGACACACATATTATTTTTTGGGATTCTGATGTATCAAACATTCTCACCATATATATATATATATATATATATATATATATATATATATATATATATATATATATATATATGTATATGTATATGTATATGTTATGTATATGTATATGTATATGTATATGTATATGTATATATATGTATATATATGTATATATATACATATATATACATATACATATTACATATACATATACATATACATATACATATACATATACATATACATATACATATACATATAATATATATATATATATATATATATTTATATATATATATATATATATATATATACACATATATATCTAGATGTTGTATTTTGCTGTCTATTATGTTACAAATTTTGTCTTATCTTTTACATGTTTCATAAATGTCTATCCAACACGTAAGTAGCTAATGCATCTGTCAATGTATTCATGCGTCTAGGAATATGATGATACATAATATAATCAAAATTCCTTTTTCAATAGATGGATACGAAGATACATTCTCAATATTTGAGGGTTCCTGACATAATATTTCCCCTTGAGTTGAAGGACAAAAAGCTGTGAATCCAGGTTGACAACCAATTCTCTAATGCCTAGAGCGATGGCTTCTGACAACAATTTGATGACCGCACTGTATTCAGCAATGTTGTTGGTTGTATGATCTAGGAAGATACCTTGAAGGTCAATCAACTCACCATCAGGGTCATAGATATCCCATGTCGCAGATGATAGGTTCTGGGTACTACGGTAAGCACCATCAACGAAACCAACATGAGGAGTCGCAAACATATGCAAAGCAAGAAAAGCATAGTAAATACGAAAGCTGTTTGAAAAATATCACACAAAACTACGTTGTACAAAAATGAATCACTACATAAGTAACCATGCAAGATGACCTAAGCATAGTACTTTTTGAGGTAAGAGTCCATGTTGGGACTTTGGTAATCAATCAACTCATGAGGGCTCCAGAGTTTGACTATTGCCATGACGAGTAAGCATCGACTTAGCCAAATAATATAATAAAACTCATATAAGGCTTTTCCTCCATGCCCCCAAGGTGAGGGAAGGTTACGAGTCAGAGGAAAATCGGTGAAAAATTGGGGAGGGTGAAAAATCCTGAATCCATGAAGGGATAAAGGTGCCCTCAGTTGAAAGATCTTGACTATGTCAGGATAAATTGGCACATCAATAAACAACGGAGAAGAGTACTCTTCGAAAGTGGTAGACATGACCGCCGGGTAAGGCAGGAATGAGGAGTGATGATGAGTATCGATCCATGGTGGTTCCTCGAGAGACATGATTTCCATGATACCTTCATCAGCAAGGAAGGTCTCAGCTAAGGAGCTAGACGATTCCAAAGTGCGAAGGAGAATAAGAGTACATATCGAGAGAGGTCTTTGACATATGAGAGTCAGAGGATGCATAGTTCGAAGCTGAAACAATTTTCACGCAATTGACTTCAGCGGGACTAAGCGTCATAACCTCGCCCCAAGTATCAACAAGATCTGGTGCAAGTATGACCCAGGGATCAGATTTGACCGAGATCATGTTGACAAAGGTAACATGAGGAGGTGGGAGTAGAAAAATTCCCATTAAGGCAGAATATGTGAAGAGACCTGACCCCACACTCTCGTAGGGAGCACCAAAGTGCTTGACGTATGGAACATTGCCATCCGAGGAGGAAAAGGCAAAGAAAGACAGCTGATTGACAGTGACAATTTTCCCTTGATGGGGAAAATGAATCACGTAGAACAAGGAGAAGGCCATGACATTCATGGCATGGGTCTATCTTTGGTCGAGTAGAATATTATAATTGAGATTGGTGTCAACAATTTCTACTCCGACCTGCACTGTCTTGCCTTCTAGGGTGATGGTAAGGTTAGGTAAGACATTGAAGGGTCACGAATCATGCCCATCAAAATCTTCCAAAGTGTTTAGAGACTGGTTCAATGCAGGGGAACCAATAGCCTTCTAACATGCAATTGACATGATACAGGTGGTAGCACCTTCATCGTTGACAGTGCGGTGGATGGTCTTATCATTGATGATTACCTGAATAAGAAAGGCAATCTGATGAGGAATCCTTGGAACATGGTTCTCTAGATTGAAACATATCAAATTGGAATCAGTGGGATTGATGCCTCTGATAGTTGAAAACAAAGATTTCCACAGTGATGGGCAGCTTTGGAATACCTTGAAAGCTGACGTGGCTGATGGTGCCAGAGCCACATCCTTAACAATACTGTAGTGTTGAGCAACTTGGGCGTTGGGATTATATGAAGATTTTTGTAGCAAACCTCGAGAGGAGGCCACATAGCGGAATGAGGGTTAGGGCACTCAATTTGCAAAGGGAAAAAACTCAGGGTAGAAGAAGAAGGTGCAACTTCTTTCTCTCTCCCAGCTGCTGGAGCTAGAGTTTGATAATCTTTCGATTGGGTAGCCACATTAATGGGTGTGCTCATCATGAACACTTGAGATTTAGAGGAAGCAGATCGGGGTTGGTCTACCATTTGGGTATGTTGAGATGGAAATAACTCTTTGAGGAAAGCAGGGGTCCCCTTGAGTAGGAGATTAACTTCAAATTGTCGAGGACAATCCTTAGTGTAGTGATCCTCTTCGCAAATGAGGCAAGGATACTTAGGTTTCTGCTACGAAGATTCGCCAGCAGACGATTTGGGAGGACCCTATTTTAGGGCATCGACTTTAGCTTTGCCTTTGCCTTTTTTTTTTTCCTTTTGAGAATTTGTCCACTACGGTAGACTGGACAACATGGACCTTTGAGGTTTTACCAGGGCCAGGCATATTTTGAGATGAACTATTAGGAGCATCATTCGAGACCGGAAGAAGTTTTAGTAGGGTTCTAGGATACTGAGCCAATAACTCCATCAACGGGAGGAACAACTGGTGACTTTGATGCTGCGAGATCGGATGATGGCCACAGAGCATTAGGTAATAATTCGTATAAAGTGCCATACTGAGAGTAAACTAGATCCAAGTACTAGGCATGAGTGATGGCTTGCTCTTCAGTGATGCATCCACCCATAGCTATATCACAAGAAATTGGGGCCATGAATGATTTGGTAAACCATTTAATGAGCATCTAATCAAAAATCTCGAATTTGATCAGGCGACGTCTATGTCTCCATTCATGGATGTGATCAGAGATGTGTGTCACAGTATCTTGCTTAAGCGATGTGAGAAAATAGGTGCCAATTTCATAGCAAACCGAAAACTGAAAATGCATGAGGGAAGCCATGGCTAAAGAGTTAAAGTCATGGTAAGTACTTCGAGGTAGATCGATGTACCATTTCGCTGTATCACCCTTGAGGGTTCATTGGAAAAGATGAAGATGAATGGAATCATCCACGTACGAGTTCGATGAGCACTAGAGGTGATGTGTCATCACATGGGCCTAAGGATATTCTTTAGCTTTTCCATCGAACTTTGGGCAATCACTTGGTATCTTGGACAACACTAGAGGCCAGTACGGTGAATGAAAGATCAGATCATTCGTAAGGCGTGATACATCTGGCAATTTGAGTGTAGCCAAGAAAGGTAATTGAGTGTTAAAAGGCATGGGAGGCCAATAAGCGGGCCCATATGGTGGAGCCCATCCCTGCTGGTAAGGATTTTCACCCCACAGTGGGGGATTTTGTCCATATGGCATCTGATGTTTCCCCCATTGCAGATTACCTTGACCATAGGGAGGATTTTGATCTTGAATACCTTGAAACTATCCAAGCATAGGTTGCTGATAGGAAACGTATGGGTTAAAATGTTGTTGAGCCTGTTGACCTTGGACATATAGATATGAGACCTATTGTCCTGGAACATAGGGTTGATGAACTTATTGTCCCTGAACAAGAGTATTCTGGACTTGCAGTCCTTGGAAATAAGGTTGATACACTTGTTGCCCTTAGATGTAGGGACTTTGTACTTGGTTCCCTTGGTTGGTAGGATTATGAACTTGTTGACCTAGGACAAGCGGATTTTGGGTCTGCTGCTGCAGGACTTGACCTTGACCCTGCCCCTGCAAGGGTTGACCTTGTTGGTATGTCTACAAGGGTTGCTGCTACCCTGTTTGGTTTTGCTATTGCAAGGGTTGGCCTTGCGGTTGCAAAATTTCACCCTGCGAGGGTATGGGTTGAGAGGTGTGTGGAGCATATTGTATCTACTGTTGTGTGGCTTGTTGCAACTACTATAAGGATTGACCTTGCGGTTATTGCAGGTGACCTTGCTGTGGGATAATTTGACTTTGTTGTTGTGTAGAGAGCCCTTGTTGCAATAAAGGTTTCCCTTGTGGTAACAAAGGCTACCCTGGTTGTTGTAAAGGTTGTCCTTGCTGTTGCAAGGGTACTTGAACAGTGCCCGAGAAATTACCGAACTGAAGTTGGCCATAGCTAGGCTGGATGTACTACCCAAATTAGAGGGTGTAAGGTTGATTAACCAATCCTTGAGAACCATATGGAACGTAAGGATTTTTGTATTGGACCTTAGCCCCATAGGGCTACTGATACTGAACATTGCTCATATAGATGGACCAATGGGATTCTAAACCTGTTGGTATTGGACATTGCTTGATCCAGTAGGATCAACAAGGTTATAAATAATACGATAAGAGGGCTAGTTTATACCAAGCATGTGAGCTTGTGAGCTGCTCACATTAGTGGCACCTGACACCATAGAAACATTCAGTTTCTACCCCCTAGGCGATGGCACAATCTAGCCATTAACCAATAGGACAAAGGAACTGATAGAGACAATCTTTGAAACTACCAATTTTTACTAACGTGTAACTGGGATCGATGATACAAGAGTATTCAGAATGGTGGGTTGCACCAGGACTGAAGTAAAATCCTGTTGGGAAGTCATGTTTGTGACGAACGGACTTGACGTAGGCCTGGCGCCTGATGCCCATACAAGATTATGGTAGAGTGATGAGGCACTAGGTGTGCTTGAAACCAAGTGCGCCAAAGACACATAGTTGGGTGGAAAACTGGTGTGAATACCTTCTGAAAAAGGAAAACCCTCGGGAGGAAATTGTAATTGCAATTCTTCCCCCTCAACAATGTGTGGAGTAGAAACTTTAGACTCATCTGGAGATGTGACTGGAGCATCGCCTTCGAGTTCCATGTTTGAAAACAAATGACGATGAATGACCAAACGTGTACTAGGGGATAGTTCCAAAGGAACACCCGGCTGGTCATACGGACTGTAAGGACGTTGTGGTGATATCTCAACAACATCAAATAAAGGGTTCAGAGGATAGATAACCAGTCCAAGCTGACCGTTAGTCGTCGACAAGTTCTGTGGAGTTCAAATGGCATTGTCTGGAGATTTCATGCCTTTATTAACAGATGACTTTGTATCTAAAGTAGGTTGAGGACGAGATAACAATGGTTGAACACTCAAAACAATCACGAGTTCAACATTTTGGTCCTTGACTGACTCTGATAACTCAGGAAACGACTCCTTAGACAATCTATCAGATGGGGGAGAGGAAGAGGAAAAGGGTGAACTAGATGGTTCAGCCATGATGACCTTGTCTTAGCCAACGAAACAAATAACTTCAAGGCTTTAAAATATCCTTTTAAGGGAACTCACAATTTGGTCAAAAATACCAACAAGATGTTTTGGATCATGGACAATCAATTATTAAGACGCATAAAAGACTGATGTTCTTTCATTTTTTAAGAGTCGAGAAAGAAAAAAAGATGACTCTATCACTTTCGATTGGAAATGAGCTCAAAAGGACAAGTGCTCGATTGGTATTTTAAGTTTAATGAGTTAAAAATATCAAATGATTGCTCTGGATGATCTAGGTAAATAATATTACCATGCAACTGTGAACTATAGAATACCTCCTGGTGAACCAAGAAGTATGAGCAAGCAATCTCCCCTAATGTTGTGTTCGGTGTATCACGTTCGCAAGGCAACTGACTCGGATTCCTAAGGATAAAAGGATTGCAACCTAGTGGGGTCTCCCATTATATACTCAATGGTATGGGGAGCACCAATCCATACTAGCACCGTCTAATGCCGAAGCTAACGACAAGTGATAGGTTTAAAGACGTCGGAACACGTCTCTAGCCTAGACCTTCTAGATATGATCGTTAGTGTCTAATGTGCCTTAGGTTAATTGAATTCATTTGAAAGTTGATATTGAGCTAAGTTTCAATTTTCAGATCTTAGCATTGCTACTTGAAAAACCTCAAATGCAACTAATGAGATAAGACCCTTTCAATTCGATCAAATTCCTACACCAGAGAGGGTAGAAACTACTCAATCAAATGCAAACAATCAAGAAACTGAAAATGAAATGATCTTTCACTACCTTTTTCAAAAAATAAACTAATGAAAAATGCATTCCAATTCCTAATTTCCTGACAAGCACTTATCTATTAGTCCTTTCAAAAACAAAAATTCTCTTCCTTTTTCAAATGTTGATGCAATTCTAGTCTTTTAAAAGATGCAAATTATTGTAACATAATGATGCAACAAGCTAGAATTTCATACTTTTTCATGAAACAACGAAACAAAATTTTCACATACAATATTTCAATGAAAAAGTTCTCAAGACAGTGAGCTCTTCAAATAGATGAAAACATGAGAATAAAAGTCCATTCATATCAATGAAACACTGACTTTACCAAACACAAGGCCAACAATGCAATCTATGCCAGAAAATAAACGTTCAAGCTTGTAAACGAAACTTTTTCAAACTTGTGCAAAAAGAGGTCAAATTCGTGAAAAGGACCAAAAATAAATGTAAAGTGTAAACAAACCTCCAACCCTGACTTAGTGAGTTCACAAACTGCTGAATGGGTGACCAACTAGATGCCCTAGTGTCGCTGGCCACTCAATGGCTCAATCAATCAAATAGAAAGATCACAAGCCAACAAGCAAGCAAAACCAGATGAAAAGTAGCTTTCTAATTAGGAAGAAAATGGTCCAAAAGTCTTACAAGGTCAAAACCAAAAGAGCAGAACACACTGGCCAAGATTGGGGTCAAGCCCTAATCTTCACATACATGCATCAGCACAACTGCCTAACTGACAACAAGTGCCAGAGGCTAGTTGGCATGACTGTTCCTCAGCAATTTGCGCTGGTCGACGTGATTGTCAGCGGATTAAGCGCACTAGCCAAGGTAACTAAGGAAAAAAAAAAAAACAGGGACCAGATCTGCTACTATGAATTTTAGACTTAGGCCAGTAAGCAGGAGAAAAGAAAAAAAACTAAAGGGAAAACGTGAAACTAGAAAAGTTCTCACGAAATCATGAAATCCAAGATAGACAAAAGGATTGGGATCCCCAGTGGAGACGCCAATTTGTGGTGAAGTAAAATTATAAGTGCGGACATGAACGAAATCCTCTAGCTCGATAATGGGTCTAGCCACAACGGATACATTCTATGGAAGATTTCCTTAGGTTAGAATCAATCAACAGGGCCTACCTCTTGGTCACTTATCCTACTTGATGATGTCCTGGCTTGCTCACTCTAGCAATCTCTTGCTTCCTTCTTCAAGTTCCTGAAACAAGTAAACAACAACAACACACAAAAATAATAATAGACAAATTGAAATTCAGCCTACTTAACATTAAGACATGAATATGTAATATTACAAAACATGTATGAAATCAATAGTTGCATATATTAATATCAAAGAGAGATTACAACCATTCGTCTTGACATTGTAGTATTCCTCTCAAAAGACCAGGTTCCCACATACTTCTGCTAGCATTCCACGATGGCTTCAAACAAAAATAGTTTTAAAGGCCTTCCCTTTAGGCTTCACTCCAAACCAAAACACATTTCTCCCTCGCACAACTAGATAGCTACAACTAGTAATAGCTTTCTTGTCTACTCCAAACCAAAATAGCATCAACACTTTGCAACTATAACACTCACACTCAGCCAAAAAATAGCTTGTGATTAGGAAGAAGGGAGGTTTATATATAGAATATGGATGGGAGATGGATCCTCTTCTCATGGGAGAAGGACTTATCCCTTGAGGTAGTTCCATCATTATAGGGGAAAGGAGCCCAAACTGTCATCCTTGACCCCATCCGGCCAAACCATTTACCAAACTTTTGTTACAAAGCTTCTAAAGCTAGAAGCTTTGGCTCTAATTTAAATAACTTTCCATAATAGGACCAGCATGATTGGAACACAACTCAATCACTCTGGTCAGCGTGAGGAGCAGTGCTAATCTTTTCACATGGACACAGGGGAAATGGTGCAAAAGGGAAATGATTTGATCATGAAGAGGGACACAATGGGAGTTTTTTCATGAAGGCAAAGCATGCAGGATTCACTATAGAGGTCCTCCAGGATTAAGGAATGGGAAGTACAGGGATAGTGACAAAATCTTGTGTAACAATTGGCAGGAAGGATTGCACAATCCTCGAGCCTAGGAGGTTGCCAGAGAGGAATACACAATTTCTAGAGGGAATGTTGGTTGCCCTCTAGAAATGTGCAATTTTCAAGGGGAATATGCTCAGCCTACAACTGGACCAAGTTTGGGTGAATAGCCTATGAGGGGAATGGATCAAGTTGTGTTCGAGAGGCTACCTTTGTGCAGGAAATTACCTAGTAAAGTTTGTGAACTTGACGAAGCAAGGCAAGTTGTTGTGAAGGTTGGAAGGGAGGCTCGAAAATGAGGCTAAGAAAAAAATTTGGAGGGTGGTTGTAGCCACTACAACACATCTATGGAATTACTTTAGGCATAATACATACAAAAAATAATTTCTCATATCTATGAATGGAATTGAAGAATAATCTTTGCATCAATTAGCTGCCATAACACTACTGAGCTAGTTTGAAAGAGTTAAAGAGAAGTCCTAAAATGAAAGGAATACAAGTTACATGATATGATTTCCCTATGGTATATAAGGAAACCACTATATATTGGTATCAATCCTCCATCTTCTGGACACCAATTCATATCATTCCAGGAGACACAAACTTGAGTATATTCTAAGGCTAATAATCTATTCTCTATGAAGGTCTAAGGATTTGAGGCTAATGTGAATATGAGGTACCTAATTCTCTGGGATCTATTATAGATATGAGGCCAAATGTGTATGGAGCCTTATGTAAATTATAATGAATGTGAAAATAAAGAAACTATGAAAGAAATATGATGTATGTCCAAATATTGTAATACAAAAACTAATATATGTAATATAATTCGAGTGGAAGAGTGACAAGACTAAGATAAATTCAAGTCATAGGAGTCTCCAAAATCTAAGTTACATATCTATGATGTGACAATGATAGTATTAGGAATAAATATAGATTATAGAGATTATGCCTAATGTCTCCTTGAAACAAACAATTGGAATAAAACTCTTGGATTGGTTTGAAGTCAAAATGTGAAATACTTGTATGATCAAAGAAACAAATTACTTTAAAAGTTCAATTGTGACAAGGTTGAGAGTCTAGGGCTAAAGGGAAAACATTATAAACCTAAATATGTAAACCAAGACAAAGAAAATTGTAAGAAACCCAAAGAAATATATGTGGTTCATCCTAGTTCTATGGTTGAAGGTATACGGTAGCTATGTTGAAACAAGATATATATTAGCTGGAGAAAAAGCCAAATAATCTTTTTTGCAAAGGACCAGATCTCTGTGATAAAATGGTTTCAAGAATGGAAAGGTAAGGTTAAAAGGGTACCTACACTTTTTTTTCATTTCAATTTTTCCTTGCACCAATAACCTATGCCAATTAATTTTCATGTAGTGCTAAGTGTTCCAGGACATGATGAAATAATGTTTATAAATTAACATCAAAAGTAAAGCTAATGATCTTATGCTCCTTGAAATAGTGACAGTTTGTATAGATACATTAAAGAGAGTGACATAATTGATTTTGTGCATATGAAGACTAGGTTTTTGAGATAAAGAAATGAAATGAACTCCATCTCATGTATAAAAATATTGTCGATAACATTTATAGGGTTTGCAACTCACTTATTAGTATACTTGTAGAATTTGCAATTTTTGAAGAATAATAGGACTTGAAGACTTTGGATATTGAAGCATCCAGGATTTGTAAACCCTAGAAAATATTGAATTAGAAAACCCTATAAGCAATAATATCCATCATAAGGATAAGAACTATTCCTTGAGAATGACAGAAATGAAATGGTTGGAACATATTTGACCAACATTGACTTTGGTTTTGGAGGTGACTTGGAGGAGGACCGTACTTGGTATTTTGGTGGAAACTTGGCCTTGCCATTGGATTTAGATATATCTCATTTTGATATAATTTTATAAGAGAAGGATTATTTGGTTTTGGCTTGGCTAGAAGCCTAATTTTGGTGTCTCTTGTCTCTTTATAATCTCTAGATTTTTTGGTTGATTTTAAGTAGACATATAACATTCAAAAGTAATTACCAAGAAGAGTAATCCCGCACTAATATACTATACACTTGGTTTCTCAACACACATTTGGTAAGGAAAGGCTACTCAAGAGGAGCAATTCATCCACTTGTTTTCTAGCCATGTTACATTTGTGGATGACAAATTTCTGGAATAAGAATACCTACAATGCACATAAATTGCATTAAAGGTAGATAATGAATACGAAAGAAACATTTTTATGACTAAATAAAAATTAGAAGGACTGAGGTGCATGAATACATGAATGATATTATCTCGGTTTCAAGAATAATTTATTGGAGTAGTTTAATATTGGAGAAAACATTCCTCGATTTGATGAAGCAACAATGACGTTAACATTGACTTAGTTATCCATTTGTATCAAAATCCTAAATTATTCTCTACTAAACAAAGCCAACCACATGAAGGTGGAAGCTCTTATGTCACCCCCCCACCCCACCTTCACATCACTCTCCATTCCCCAATACCCAATCTATTTATTATAAAAAAAAATTGATAGCAACACATTAGGGTTCATGCATACAAACTAGAAAAACAAAACATTGATAAGGAAACATATTGTTGGAATTCATCCTTTGGAAAATTCTAAGCAAGTATATTTCATATTTTCCTAATACAAGTACAAAAAGTACAAAAAAGTATGTAAGAACTTGTTAAAAAATATGTACACACCAATATGTCTTTTTATACATAAAAAATATTATACACCAATCTATCTTATACTATGCATTATAACACTGTACATCATAAAAAAATTCTCCTTCTTATAACAACCCAAATATTTCTCAAGTTTTTCATCCATTTGTACATTCTTCTAGACCTGCCTGTTTTGTTGATGATTCTATTTGGCTCCTCTAACACATTTCACCCCTAGTCATGATGTTCTCACAAAGTTGAGAATGTTGTGGGGGAGCATCACCTACAAAAAATATTAAATTTGTATGGCTAATTATTGGATATCATTGAAGTAGTTTTTTAATAATAGAAAATATCTTTGCAATGTAATTATATACTTGGTGCACTAGTCAATATTGTTGTAATGACTGCCTCGTGCTTGTATTCTAGTTGAGGATCCTCCTGTATGACATGCACTTCCATTGAAAACAGAAAATTTATAAGTAGGAAATCATAAATGAATACGTAAAAGCAAATTACATGTACATACTTTATAAGTATGAAATTATTAAGTATATGATTAATATACAAACCTATTACCACTATGGGACTTATCTGTCAATGTAATAGCTTGGGGTTTCATCCCATTGTCATGGGTTCCTCAAGAGCACCAAAATGTTTTGGCTGGTGCACATTATCAGATGACTGATGCTCAATAATGATGTGTCATTAATATTTGTACTACTCGCTTGCTAATTTAAGCAAAGAAGCACATTAGCTTTATATCAAACATGATTATATTTTATAAAAAATGAAAAGTTAATGTGGATTGATTTTTATTTACCTTGTCCTTCAAACTAGATTTTGGGGTTTTCCCCATTCCTTTTCGGCATTCAACTACAGCTTGAAATCCAAAATTGAAACCAATTATGAGGTCATCCTTCATGGATTCAGTTCTAAATTCCTCACCCTCCATTTCATATGAGTATTTATTTTTCTCATTTTCTGGCGTAATTACCATAATGTTGGAAGGAGATATAACATATAGCATTGTTAAGATGTTTGGGTGCTTACAATTCATGCTTGTAGCTTCAAATAACTTCCCTAGACCAGTTTGTGTTGCCCATGCTTCTCTGGCCTTGTCTTGGTTTCCTTCGAAGTGTCAGGGATCCTATGAAAAGTTTCAAGTATGTTATGTACTGCAATTTTATTCAAAACTAAAGAAAATTAAAAGTATTGAATTCAAGATGTAATTTATACCTTGGTTCACCATGTGGTGTTTTTCCTTTTTTTTTTTCATTTTCTTCCACTACATCCTTGATGAGACCTTTCCATTCCAACTTAGGAATCATGGGAGGGTGCTCATACCTTGGTTTATCTCCCAACTTAACCCTATATTGGTCTCATACATGTTTTAAATGTTTTCTCACTGCAGTGGTGATATCGATTTATTAAAGGTATATCCCTTGAATAGACCTTCAAGGTAGTCCATAAGCTCTTTTCTAAGGTTGAAATTTTGGCAATTCCAACTTCTGCATATGGTGGGTCCAAAAATATTTAACACTTTTTCATCACTTTTTTTATAAAACACGTTATTACCTACATGCAAAAGGATATGATTAATAGTTTAAAAATAATAATATAGATTACTTACGTTTTAGATAGAAAACATGAAACAGATAAAACATCAAAAAATACCAGGAATTTTTGGTGTCCTTATTGGAAGTCCTTTGTCATTCACCAAAAATATGCGCACAATTTTCCCCACTCTCTTAACACATGATTCTCTAGGAAATGAACCCATAATGTCATTAGTAGTAGGGTCACCTTTATCACCACTTGATCCAAAGCCTGGTTGCATGTTTGGCTCAAGGGTAATGTCCTCATGGGTCATAGCAATAGTGTGGACACAATACTCGAAGGTGGAGAAGTGAATAACTACCTCGTGGATATATATAAGGTGTTAGTACTAGTTGGACGATCATGTTGTGTCTTGTAATTTCCACTAGGACCAACACCGAAATGAGGATCATCTAACTAATGCGGAGGGGAAAGTTCCTCCAAATAATGGTACACCAGCCTAGATCCATCTTAACTATGGATCTATTAAGCGCCGAGAGGGATCAAATATCTCGAGTTGCAAACCTCTTTTTTGAGTGCAAAACTTGAGGAAATGTTCGATCGTGTGCAGCCAAGGAAAATCTATCGAAGATATGATTAATTTTATCATACATACATACATACATACATACATACATACATACATACATACATACATTACATACATACATACATACATACATACATACATACATACATATATATATATATATATATATATATATATATATATATATATATATATATAATCATTTTAAATATGCTAAATATGTCTGAGATTTATTTGGTGCTTTTAATTTTAAATTTGCTTAGTTACCTCAGTGTGTTGAGATGATAAATATTGTTAATAACTTTAATGAAATATGTTCACTAATGCAAGCCTCAACAAAACACTAAATAGGCTGAAGAGAGTTCTGCATGATTTTGACTCCTACAAATTCTTCCACATACTCAGAAATCTGAACAAAGAAGCAGATCTAGTGGCGAACAAAGGGTGTACTCTCCGGAAAGGCCAACTTCTCACAAACGATGAAAGCTCATTTCATCCCTGCAATCCTTGAGGAAATGGAAATCTGTAACAGCTCAAAAGAAAGTGTTAGAATTAGAAACAAAAGATATGTATCATTGGCTGCCATGGTGTAATTCTAAGTTTCTTATCAAATAAATAAAATCATACCCGTTCGCACAACCTTCTTACGAGAAAGGGGTGCACAAACGCACAGTCTTCTAATATGGGTACACCAACTGAATATCTTCTGAGAGCAGAGCCTAATTAGTCTTACGGGCGGCCTTGGTGCATTGAGTTAAAATAAATAATAAATAAAATAAAAAAATAAAAAATAAAAAATGATGAAATAATTTTTTGAATGCAAAGTGACAATGTAATAGTCTTGAATGATAGAAAGTGTGAATAATAAATATGTATTCAATTACAAATAGTCTTCATTGTGATTAATCCCAAACTATTTTCTTCTACTATTCTTATTGTCGCCCTTGTTACTTTTTTCATCTTTTCATATCAGTTATATGAAAAGGACAATTGAAATCGTAAACCATTTAAATATTTAGCTAGAGTTGTTGTAGTAAACATCATACCTTGTCTCTTACTCTCCAATATTAATAGGTTGAATTACTATAACAAAAAAATCAATGTACATTATTAATAATTTTTTGTGCTTACACTAAAATCAATGCACAATGTTGGCCAATCACTTCAAATTAATGTACCACCATACATCCAGTTACATCAAATAAGAAATCAACATCTACACTAAAATCAATGCCTCTAATGCAAGAAATCAAATAAGATTTGAAAACAACATTTACACAAAACTTAATGCATCTAATGAAAGAAATCAAATAGGATTAGAAATAATCTACATTAAAATGAATGTATCTAGTGCAAGCAATTAAATATTATTAGAAATCAGCATCTACACTCAAATCAATGCATCTAGTGCAAGTAAGAAAATAGAATTAGAAACCAACATCTACACTAAAATAAATGCATCCAGTGCAAGCAATCAAATATGATTAGAAATCATCTACATTGAAATCAATACATCTAGTGAAATAAATAAAGTATCATTAGAAATCATCATTTGCACTAAAATCAATGCATCTATTGTAAGCAATCAAATAGGATTAGAAATCACCATCTACACTGAAATAAATGCATCTAGTGCAAGAAATATTCTTGCTTCTCTCCCCCCTCCATATATATTTATATCTCCCTCCATCTCTCCTTCTTTGTCTCTCTATCGCACCCCCCCAAAGACACACACTCTCTTACTCCATATCTATCAAGCTCTCCATCCCTCCCTCCCTCTCTCCATCTCTCTCTTCTTCCAAGTCATCTGCTAACATGTGCATGGTCTTCTTGGGTGCAGCTGAACCAAAAACACACTGATGCATAGTGTATGTGATGATATTCAAGTGTATGTTGGTGGTCATGCGCATCAACCTGCTGAAGTACATCTTTAGCTCTAGTTGGACTTTCTTCTTTTCTTCGCCTTGGTGAGTGTGCTAACTGGGTTGGGTTGCATGCTTACACACAATGACATGCATGCTGCTAAATCCCTTCCATGCGATCAACAACACTGCTCGCCATGTCTGCTATGTGTTAGCTGCTAGATGGATATTTAACTTGTACAACCGTAGTTTCATCCGTGAGTGCATGTTGCACCCACTGTTGTTCCTGATCCTACTGCAACTCATTCGTTTGTCTGTGCAGCTTCATTTCCTTCCTTGAGTTGCTGCTTCGGAACATGCAACTCCTTCTTCATTCCATTCTCTGTATTCACGTGACCTTCATGTCGCACCATCACCTCATAGCTTGAGTCTCCAAAGTTTCCTTCATTATCAGTGGATCTACTTGATCTTCCAACTTTGTTTCACCTCTGTGTTTTTCAACAACCTTCCTCTTGCATTCATTGCATTTGTTGCATTCGGTATGCTGTTGTTCATGATGCTGATTTTTGTGATGTTGTTCCTTGATTTCCTTGTCTACGAACAAATTGATGTCTTCATGAGTAGGAAAGTTCATAGACACTTGATCGACTGCACCCCCAAGCATGCTCTGAATGGTGTCTTTGTCTCTGCTATCTTGGAAACCATTGTACATGTATTGCTGAGAGGTAGATGAATCATCAGGGGAATTTTGAGGTCTAAAATGGGCCTCCTAAGAAAAATGTACAACCAAAATAAACTTTATAAGAACCAATAGGATTCAATATGATGATGTCAACCATGGGGGATGATTGACCATTTTGGGAGTAAAAAGGTAAAAAGATTAAAACATAATAAAATAGTAAAACTACTTTTTCAACTTGTATCTTTAACTTATCTCCCTAAGGTTTTACTCAAGTTTCAAGTGGGCCAACTTGTTAGATAAAAAATTTAATTCATCATCCAAGAAGTACCCATATTGCATACTTTCGATGGACCCTGCTACAAGAAAAATGAGAAATGCATGAAAAAATGTGATTGCAATCACGTTTTTCATGTATTTCTCATCTTTCATGTAGCCAGGTCCATTGAAAGTGTGCAACATGGTTACTCCTTGGATGACGAATCAAATTCTTCATCCAATAATTATTTCTGCTCGAAATTTGAGTAAATCCATAGGGAGATAAGTTAAAAATACAAGTTGAAAAAATAGTTTTTTCTTTTTTCTCTCTAAAATATGATGATGTAATGTAATCTTATTATATTATTTCCACTATTATTTTATATTTTCCTTAGGAGGTTGATTTTAGACCTCAAAAATACCCTAATGACTTGCAATATGTGGAGACATGGCAACACTCATAGCAGGCAATCTGTCAGTCGAAAACCAAAAAGAACATGAGAACTGACTTGCAATGTACCTAGGTAAATGATCATAAAGGTTGCGCAATTTCAATCAGGAGGTCAAGAGACTGACTGCCAAGTTTTCTTAAGACACAATCAGGGCTGCTGGGAGACTGGATGACTACTGGAACTGCTGGAACTACACAATGCACAGTCCAGTCTGGCTGCTGACTATTGGGATTGTGCAATGTGCAATTCCAACTGGGAAGGACTGCTGGAACAACAACATATTTGCAAAATTTCTTGGGTCAAGTAGCCATTGTCCTCCAGAAATGCATAAAACAACCTTGGAGGCCAGTTCTGGGTAGGAATGTGCATTTCTGAAGAGGAAGGTGAGCCTTCCTTTCCCAGATTGCGCAATGTAGCCTTGGTGAAGGAAGAGCCTGGACCAAGGTTGGCCCGACTCGTCGACGTGCAAATGAAATCAGTGAATGCATAGTGACATTAAGTGATAGTAGAAGTGATTAATAGTGCATGCAAAACATGAATGAAAGATTCAACAAACAGGTCAACATGCATGTGGGAGAGGCAGTTCGCCACTTGGGCGAGCGTCTGTGCAAAAGAGTTTCATGCATGCGACAGCAGTGAGATAGCAACAAAAAATGAAACAGATCTAGGACAAAATAGTATATATGTAAATGACAACAAGCACTCAAAGAAATAAAGCAAATAGTACTCCTACAAGAAAAAACACAAAAAGCAACAAACATGTAACACAAGGCATGGGAAGAGGGCTTACCCCAAAACAACTTCATTGAATGTGCCGACTCCTCCTAGATGTGATGTGGGATGTCAAAGATGAAAGGTTGATGCAAGGAATGAGCTTTGTAGCGTCTGTTTGATGATTTTTTATAACATTGAGGTTGTGATGCGCATGCTACAAATCTAGGGGAAGCGGCACTTGGTGAGAGGTTTCATAATTGCTCCATGCATGCAACCTCCAACTACTAAACATAGATCCCTAAAACAAGGGATGCCTTTGCATGATGCCTTGGGAGAAGCATCCCATGCATGCAATCTATTTTTCTCAATCCCGGAGGGTACCAGTCAACTCAGCTGCACATGCAAGAGACTACTCGACTGATGGAGAAAAATGTGCATTTCTGGTTGGGAGTTGGGCTAGCTGCCCAGGATATTTGCACAACTTCTGGGCAGAGCAACTGACTGCTACCTAGATTTTCGTAAAACTTGGGTTGAAAAACTTGCTGCTGGGAAGGTTGGTTGGCAGGATTGCGCAATCATGGAGCCCAGGTGGCTATCAAAGAGGATTGCACAATTTTTAGAGGCAACGATTGTTTCCCTCCATAAATGCACAATTTGCAAGGGGATGTTGCTCAGCCTGTATATGGACAAATTTCAGTTGAGCATCCTGTGAAGGGAAATGCTCAAATTGTGATTAACAAGATTCCTTTGAGCAAGAAATACACTGAAGCTTGAGGACTTGACAAAGCAAGGCATGCTGATATGAAGGTTGGCAGGGAGGCTCTAAAACAAGCTAAGGCAAAATTTTGGAGGGTGGTTGTAGTTGCTACAACACTTGGCAACACACTGATAGAACTCTAGCTCTCTGAATGGAACTTGTTCGTGAAAAGCAAGTCTAACACCTCTAGAAGTATTGTTCAATTCTTAGCTCGCCTTGGCTTCAGACTAGCTTGATTGTAAGATGTAGCATCTTCCAAGCCAAGGCAATGTTAAAAATGCAATGTTTGTATTTAATAAATAAAACACCCACTAGCCAGCTCTACAAAAGAGAGTATGAACCAAGATAATCTGGCTCTGCATAATTCTTTACATACTCAATGTACATCACACATTATATAGCAATCATGGTTTTAGGGAAGTTAGAACCGTACCCTAGAAAATAGAAACTAATTCCTAACCTAAGGTCTCATGAACCAACTCACACTATTCTAAGATATTCTCCATTATCTTCAACACTCCCCCTTAATGGAGAAGGGGTTCAAAAATATGCCTAACATCTCCCTAAACATTTCAAACTTAATTCTGCCAAGAGGCTTAGTGTAAATGTCAACAACATTATCGCATGTATTACAGTATGCAAGATGGATTTCTTTTGATTGTACTTTCTCCCTGACAAAGTGGAATTGTGTATCAATGTGTTTAGTGTTCTTGTGAAACACCATATTATTAGCATGTTTGATTGAACTTTTGTTGTCACATTTGAATGTTGTTGCATCTTTATGTTCTTCCCTGACATCCTGGAGAAGTCTCTACAACCAAACTGCCTCACACGTTGCTGCACACATAGCTTGATACTCTGCTTCTATTGAAGACAAGGAAATTGTGTTATGTTTCTTACTGCTTCATGTAATTGTTTGGTCAATTTAGTGTGTCCTCAGTTGCTGCATTTAATTGTCAATCTGGGATTTATAAGCTGACGAAGTGCGGCGCACTATATGTGCAAGATAACCTATCTCTTACTTTTTGTTGTTTTTGGTTTTTTCTATGTGTTATGGGGGTTTTTATCTTGGTTGGTTTCCTAATGTGTGAAGAAAATTCTCAAAGATAAGTATGGATATAAATGTTCAAGTTAATGATGTCCTTTATATTGATTTCTCCAACTTCAGAAATATGCAATGACAAAATTAACTCCTAAAAAAAAATGAAAATGTATCACTATTCTAATCAAACAAACAGTGAGCTATTGATCATGAAACCCAGTATCCTTGCTGCTATCTAAATACAAAAGAAACTGTACTCAAAGAAATCCAAAAATTGCAAACAAAGTAAAGCTAGAATCAAATTACATCAATTCATTCTCTGACCCCTCGCCATTAGTCTCGCTATGGCTTTCGGAGGTAATCATAAAAAACTTGAGCAATCTGATATCTAATTTGCAGGAAAATAACTAATATCAAATTACACACTCATACTTCAATCCCTCACCATTAGTCCCGCTATGGCTTTCGGAGGTAACTGAAAATGACATGAGAAATTCAATAACTGACTTGTAGAACAATAAACTAATATCAAACTACACATTTCATACTTCAATCCCTCAGGAGGTAACTGATAATGACATGAGTAATTTAATATCTAATCTAACTAATAAAGCAAATATACAAAACTAAAATAAATAAAACAGTGTTGGGATTGAAAACTAAGAAAAATGAATCAGCAGAAGGACAAGAATAATTTCATGTCATTAGTCATTGTGAAAGCTATGTGCAAATGCCCGGGCTGCTTAATCTGGAACATGAAAATTTATGGACAGAAGTAAAATGTGAAGACCATAAGCAATGCAATATATATACATGAATGATTATGGCATAAGGAACGTAAGGCAATAAAGCATGAAACTATACAGCAATGAACGAAACCTCGGCTTGTGCAGGGGCCCTTTGCACAGTCCTCGGGCAATAACTATTAACCACGAATTGAGCTTATAAATAGAGTCTTCTCATGTATTCAAAATGCAATCATAACACAGAAATAAAGTCACGGCACAGTGGGCTTGTTAACGGTCAAAATTGCATTACAAGGACTAGCTAATATGCGTAGGAGAATGCATTATTTATAACAGAGGATGTCATAAGTAATTTCCTACAATCTACGTTGATAAAAGACACGTGAACAACCACGTCCAGGAATCTAGCGTTATGGCTGCCATGAAGATTAAATCTTTGGAGGGTGGTTGTTGGATTTGGCTCATGGAGCAGTCCACACGTGTTGATATGTCTCCTGAGATTGAGGAACGGCCACGCAAATCTTCACGTGGTGAAAAACAGAGTTTTATCACCGTAGGACTCTTAGATTGACCACTGCTTTGCCCCCCGTTAACTTGGGCCTCTTTTGATGAATTTGACTGAGCCAATAGGACTCGGTCCATGTCCACGTTGTTTTCAACTTGCCCATGTGGCTCGATTCACCTGAAGACACCTGCAATATAGACTTTGACAAAACAACTGCGGAAAGTGACAAGATTCCGCAGCTCATAAACAAAAATCTAGTTCAAATAGCAACACAAACACATAGTCAAGAAACCACTTTAAATCCTCTTTTTTTTAGCTAATATGCAATTATACTGATGACTTAGGAGGTTCAAATGAATGGAAAGAAGCTAGAAAAATGTGTAGGAAAGGTGCAAGTTTGGGACTCAACATACCCCCACTGTGAAGGTGTTACATGTCCTCATGCAACCAAAATTTTGACTATCCTCCCTTCAAATCATATGTTCTGAAGCTTCTTCCAGTACATCCAACCCTCTTCCTCTCTTTCTTGGTGCTGCTAACATCCTGGGCTTCTTCATCAAGCATCTGAATTTAAGACTGATCAGTGCTCTACTTATCTTTTTGCACTTTTTCTTCAATTTCTTGTTCTTTTTCTGCTAGAGTCCGAGGTGTAGCATGGTATTATCATGGATGATCTTGTCTAGTTTTCTCTGCTCTTTGAGTGCTTCATTTTCATTTTTAATATGTCTATTTAAAACCTCCAACTCAAAGACTTCTTGTTTCAACGATTGGACTAGAGCTTCTTGTGCTATGTGAGGCTGAGTGGATGAAGTGTTGGGACCCGTGGCTGTCCTTTGTAAGGATTGTATGTAGTCATACACTTCTTGCTGCCTTGGATATTTTTTGGTTGTCGTTTTCCTTGGGCTATCCCCAAAATGTTGTGGAGGAGAATTGACTTCAAAATCTGGCCGAAAGGGACTCATGTCAACATCTTGAGGGCTAGTTTCAATGTTTGGTTGAGAATGAGGTGGACTACGGCCAGCTAGAGTTTGTTTAGGTGTTCCTCCTCCCAAATCAATAAAATGGGGTCCTTTCGTTTGTGCTTTTCTCCATTTTCCCTTAAGCCTGCTGCTTCTTCTTACATACTGTGGACTACTGTCTTCTTCCTTTTGTTTTTCTTTTCCTTTATTTTTGGCCATAGCTGACTGTTCCTGCAGGTGAACTAGTCTCTCAAACAATATTTGATGGTCTTCTTCCGAGGAAGGGGTTTGATGCACAACCTCAATGCTTCTTTTCTCTTTTGATTTTGTTGGCTTTTTACCCTCGGTCTTTCCCTTCCTCCTTCTAGATAGTCTTTCTTCTCTACTAGTTCTTTCAACTGTGTTAGTAGGAGTGCTTTGAGTTTTATCACCTATTCTATTTCTTTTACTTCTTTTGGATGTACTGCCTTCAGGGGTTTCTTGGGGTTCTTCAAAGAAATTTCTAATTAAAAATTGCTCCTAGGTGTCCCTTTTCTCTTTTAATTGTTTTTCTATCAAGATTTTCATGAGACCATGGTGATACAAATGTGGTTCTATGTCCCCCAAATGCTTTTGGACGGTCACAAACATATTTTTCAAACTGTTTAGTAAAAAGTATGGCAGATTGAGGGTCTGGTTGTCTAGGAAATTCATCAACAGTCGTGTATGGTACATGTACATTGCTCCAAAACGTCCCTCACAGGTAAAAAACTTTTGAACAACCAACAATAAACTAGCCCACTCTTCTTTTAAAGCATGAACAAGAATTCCCTTTTTGAAAATAGTGACATCCATACCTGGGTTACGTAGGATCACTCTCCAAGCTTCATTGCCAATGCTCTTGTTCTTAAACCAACGTTCACATTCTTGGGGAAGTTCCGTGGCAGCTGCTATGGATGCTTCAGTTGCTCTGAATTTTAGGTCTCCAATTTCCACCTCTAATCCGTCAAAAGACCTTGCAAAAGCCTTTGTAACCTCCTTATGGTAGCCTTTAAACTTTTGAATAAACCGAAGCCATTTTGCCTTTTTCAATATGTCCTTCACTTGCGGTTATCCTTCCATAAATTTGGGTCCCTCTGGTTCTACCCTCAACAACCGACCCATCTTTTCTTTTGTTCTTTAAAACTCGTCTTTGTGAGGAGGGTTTAGCAGAGGTAAGACGGCTGAATTAGCGAAAATGAACAAGGTTTATGAAGGATACCAGTGGCTGTAAGCGGATATTAGAGAATATGTACATGGATTGAAGCGGATCAGAGAGCAGAATGGGGTGAAGAATTATGTGAGCACCGTGGAAATGCAGCCGTGAGGTCAATAGAACAGTAGGGGAAGTAAAGTGCATCTAGCAGTATTTAAAATTGGGTGGCTGTAGAGTAGATGCAAGCACGTTTATGAAACGACTGTGGATTTTGTGCAGCTGAGAGAAGCCGTAGTCAAATCAACCATGTTCCATAATTACAGGTGGAATATCAAAAGATAGCCGAACACGAGTGAAGACCGAAGGCTTGATTATGAGGCTGTTTAGAAATGAATGCAAGGATTGTGGGAAATCGTATAGAGATCATGGAACGGTTATGATCTATCAACGCAATCATTGCATATTATGGAGCTATGGTTTAAGAAGTATGCAAAAATGTGTTTGAATGCCATTTAAAGTAATTTTTTGCTCATACCTTGGAATGTTTTCCATTTTGCATTAGTCTTCAATTAGTTGCTCCTCTTTGATACTTTTGAATACCTCATGTCTTCATAATATGTCTTCATACTTGAATTTGATTTCATGATTGTTGAACTAACATCTGACTGTAAATTTTTTAAAAACAGAGTGGTGGCTGCAGAAACACAACTAGCCGCGGAATCAGTGAGCAACTGCGGAAATTGAATCTAGCTGCGGAAACTGATCCAACAATCTTATAACTGAATGAGATGTATAAACGATAACTGAATGGATGAAAATGGTCATAAAAACTTTTATTGATGGAATGAAATGAATGACATGGAGTTGAAATGAATTGGTGTGGAATGGAAATGAGATGGAGTGGAATGGAAATGAAATGGAATGGAATAAGAAAATAAGAAAGAGAGACATTTTTTTTGGAAAACATAGGGTGTCAGGAGTTCCTGATTTTCACCCTATGTTTTCTATATAAGACTGCCAATCAATGATTGGTTTTTAGGCTTATACAGTATTTTTTTTGAAAAGAAAAGATCAAATGCTAGGCTGGTGGAGAAGAAGGATTCTTCTTCACCAGCCTTATTGCAGAATTATCTTGAAACATCTTGACAAATTCTTATTTTGAGAGTGGCTTATGATAGATCTTTAATCTGTGGCCATTCACAATAAGAGGAGTTTGAGATTCATCAATGGTCTTGATTCTTACCGCTCCATTACTAAAGACTTTGTCAATCTCATATGGCCCAAGCCAATGAGTCTGAAATTTGCCTTTAAAGTCTTTAAACTTAGAATCAAATAGCAATGCCCAGTCTCCTTCTTGAAACTTTCTCTCTTTGATATATTTGTCATGCCACTTGGCTCTTTGATATTGAACTAGATCATTTCTTAGGATTGCTTCTTGTCTGATCTCATCTAGCTCATTCAACTACTCCATTCTATGCTTTTGGGCTTCTGATAGATCCATCCCCAACTGAACTGCCATCTTGAAGGTTTTGACTTGGAACTCAATGGGGAGTAGGACTTCTTTCCCGTAAACAAGTTCATAGGGAGAATGTCCTGTTGTATTTCTCCATGTAGTTCTATAGGCCCACAAGGCTTCAGGAAGCCTTTCTGCCCAATCTCTTCTGTGTAGATGAACGGTTTTGGTGATGATACTTTCAATAACTTTGTTTGTAGACTCCACTCAACCATTTGCTTGCGGATGGTAAGGAGAAGATCTTATGTGTTTGATTTTGTATTCTTCCATCAGCTTCTCCACTAGGTTGGATGTGAATTGGCTTCCCTGATCTGTCACAATTTCTATTGGAACACCAAAGCAAGTAAAAATATCCTCATAAAGAAAATTAACAACTGAATTTTCAGTAGCAGAAACTAACGCTTTGGCTTCTACCCATTTGGTGACATAATCAGCACATACCAATATATACTTCTTTTTCTTAGATGGTGGACTAATAGGTCCAATGAAATCTAAAGCCCATTTTTCAAAGGGTTCGATGAGTACCTGTGGTTGCAATGGAATTTCATTTGAGAGGGTAGGTTTCCCTACTCTTTGGCAGCTGTCGCACCTTTTGACATATTGTTTTGCATCTTTAAAAAGGGAAGGCCAAAAATATCCCAAAGAGAGAATTTTATAGGCTGTCCTTTTGTCAGCAAAGTGTCCGCTGCATGGTTCATCATGACATGCTTTAAGAATATCTGGCATTTAATCCTCCCTAATACATCTTCTGATCACAAGATCTGGCCCTGTTTTAAACAATTCGTTAGAAATCCATGAATATTTCGAACTCTCCTAAATAATTTTTCTTCTTTCACTTGGAAATAAATGTGGAGGTAGTTTCTCTGCAACCAAATAGTTAGCAATATCTGCATACCAAGGGGTCTTAGTAGTTACTGCAAACAAATATTCATCACGAAACTTATCCTCTACAGGAGAATCTTCTTTAGTATTCTAAATCCTAGACAAGAAATCAGCGACTGTATTTTGTTTTCTTGGTCTATCCAACACAGTAATATTGAATTCCTGCAAAATTAGGAGCCATCTTGTCACTTTGCCATTAGTAACAGGTTTGTTCATTAGATATCTAATCACAGAATGATCAGTATGAATAAAAGTTTCATAGCCTATTATATAATGTCTAAACTTATTGATTGCATGAACAACAACTAAACTCTTTTTAGGTCATAGTATAATTCAACTCAGTGGGAGTTAAATTTTTACTGGTATAGTAAATGGCATAAGGAACTAAATCCTTCTGACCCAACACAGCTCCTAGAGTTGTATCTGAAGCATCTGTAGAAATATGGAAAGGGAGTTTCCAATTTGGTCCTCTCAAGATAGGTGCTTCAGATATTCTTGTTTTCAAAGTTTCAAAGGTTGTTTGACAATCAGGATCCCATTTGAATTCACAGTGTTTTGTAAGAAGTTTGAAGAGTGGAGATGTTATTTTAGTGAAATTTTCTATAAATCTTCTATAGTATCCAATAAATCCTAGAAAACTTCTAACATCTCTTTGACAACTTGGAATAGGCAACTTGGATATGTCTTCAACTTTTGATCTATCAACCTTAATCCCATCTCCTGAAATATGATGCCCCAAAACAATACCTTCAGTAAACATCATAAAGAATTTTTCATGGCTTAATGAAAGGTTTGTTTCTTTACATCTTACAAGTAATTTTTCCAAATTTTCTAATGCCTCTTCAAATGAATTACCATAAACTGTAAAATCATCCATATAAACCTCTACACAATCATGGATTAGATAAAAAAAAATTCCTAGTTCTGCTCTTTGGAATGTTGCGGGTGCATTACATAACCCAAAAGGAAGCACTCGATAGGCAAACGTTCCCCATGGACAGGTAAATGTGGTCTTATCTTGATCTTCAGGTGCTACCTAAATCTGATTATAGCCACTAAAACCATCCAAAAATGAAAATTACTTTTTGCCTACTAATGTATCTAATACTTGATCGATAAAAGGCAAAGGAAAGTGATCCTTCAAAGTTGCTTTATTCAATTCCCTGTAATCAATGCATACCCTCCATTTAACATTCTTTTTAGGTACTATAACCGAAGGAGAAACCCATCGGATATCTGAAATTGGACAAATGAAGTTTACATTGAGTAGTTTTTGGAGCTCTTCTTTCACTATCTCCCTAAGATTTGGATTCATCCTTCTTTGAGGTTGTCTAATTGGTCTACTGTTTTCCTTAATGTAGATGTGATGGATGCAAGTCTTAGGATCAATACCTTTCATATCAGTATACTCCCATGCAAATGCAGTAGAATGTTTTTGCAAGATTTTGGTTAGTTCTTCCTGTTGTGACTTTTCCGAATTTTTGTTGATATTTAATGTTTTACCTGGAAAAATCTCAATGGCAGAACTACCAAACTCTTCCATAGAGTAAACAGACATTTGCCTTGATGATAAATATTCAATGTCAGATTCCAATTGAAATTGTGTGGGGTCATATTCTGAAGATATCTCAAAATTTTCTAATGTGTTCAGAATTTGACTATCCTCACTGATTTCAGAAATGGTAAAGACAGGTTATATAGTGTCCTCATCATCGACCCATTCATTATCTCCTACTTCTGTGATTGCTTTTGATGGAGGATACAAATTAAATTTCTT